>JADRCD010228114.1:0-23490 GCA_019843815.1 Montemys delectorum | reverse complement strand
ACACACACACACACACACACACACACACACACACACACACACACAGGTTCCTAAATGAAACCTGGCCAGTCTGTATACCATTACTTGTACATCTGTTTTCTGGACTGACCATGGATATTGAATAACCAGTAGCTATGCCCTTCCCTAGAGAACCTAGAGAATACTATCCTCCCCACTCAGCCTTCATGGGTTGCCTGTAGTTAGTTATGTGTGTAGAGTTGAAATCCCATGGTTGTTTCTCCTGTCCACTCTGACATGTCTATTGGTGTTATTCTCATTCAGCTCATGCTTAAGCAACCATATTGTAGCTCCCGACATTAATAGGAGATACAGTCTCATAGCAAATTCTCTGATCTTCTAGCTCTTACAATCTCTCTGCAATGTTTCCTGAGCCTTAGGTGCCGGAGTTGTTTTGTAGATGTATCCATTTGTACTGTGTTCCACAAATCTGCAGTTTTATTGGTTATGGGTTTCTGTGACACTGAGAACTTTCCTTGATGAGAGGTGAGGTCTACTCGCTTTTTTTTTTTTTTTTTGGTTATTTTATTTATTTACATCTCAAATGTTGCCCCCCTTCCCAGTTTCCCCCTCCACAAACCCCCTCATCCCATCCCCCTGCCTATACAAGGGTGTTCCCCCATCAACTCATTCACTCCTGCCTCACCACCCTAGCATCCCCCTATGCTGGGGCATCAAACCTCCACAGAACCAAAGGCCTCCCCTCCCATCGATACCATCTGCTACATATGCACCTGGCGTCATGCCCCACTCCCCTCCATGTATACTCTTTGGTTGGTGGGTTAGTCCCTGGGAGCTCTGGGGGACTCTGATATTGTTGTTCTTCCTGTGGGGTTGCAATCCCATTAAGCTCCTTCAGTCCATTGGGGTCCCCATGTTCAGTCTGAGGGTTGGCTGCGAGCATGTACATCTGTATTGGTCAGGCACTGCCAGAGCCTAAACTTATGTGTGTATCTAAGTACAAATACTTAGATGGTAGTTAGGGTTTTTGCTATTTTAGTGAACTGGTGATTGGCAGTTCTCCTCCAAGACTCATAACGTCACTAGCCCTGGGTAGTTGGCTAGGCTTCCAATACCAGGCATGATTTCAATCTTGATGTATAGGTCTTACTACGTTCAGTTAGGAAGCTGTTGATTACTGGCAAGGTACACCTGCCATGCGATGCTGGCTACTGTTGTCTAAACAATAATTCTTAAGCATTATAGGTCATTTGACACCTAGATATTTACTTAAAACAGGATGTTTTATTTCCAGCTTGAGAAATTATCACAGACAGTTCTTCCTTTTATGCCCTTGTTTATAACTCCGTTTTCCTTTCTAGAGCAGCCCGTGATAGCTTGTTCTGTTGTCTCAATGTTTTGTTTTGTTTTGTTTTTTTTCTTGTTTTAATACTGGAGCTTATCTTACTGTAACATATGGCAAGAAATGACTGATTTCACTCACGTTTCATTATTGCTTGCTATTAATTATTAGACTTTAGTGACAGAGTAAATAATTCATAGGTGTTGAGCTAAATTACAAAGAAATGAAGGTACTCGGATGCTGACATTTTTTTAAATTCCCTTGAGAAATCCTGAAAATATATTTACCAGGGTTCTGCAGAAACAAAGAACTACTCAGATCTATACACATGCAGAAGAAGGAGATGCGTTATGGGGATCAGCTTATGTCATTAAGGATGGAAAGAAGTCTCATGATCGTTACCTGTAAACTGGAGAACCACTCAAAATCAGTGAAGTCTAAAGGAGTCAGGCTGTCTATGGAGCTGGTGGTAACACACTCAGTATGAGACTAAAGCCCTGAGCATGAACTTGAGGAAAGCACGGTGATGGCAAGAGGCAGTTAACGTTGTAAAACCCAGTGTTCAAACTAGGAGCTCTGATGTTCAAGGACAGGAACAGATAGATGCCATGGTATAATAAGAGACAGAATTCGCCATCCTACCTTTTCTTTCATCCTTGCTTTCAGTAGAGGAGATGTGAACCTACACCGGTGGGGACATATACTCTTGATTGTCTACTGATATGTGAATACTCTTCCAGTATATTCACACATCAAACCACATTCAAACATCAGCACAGACAAACCCAGAAATAATCTTCTACCCACTTTCTTGCTATCTTTAGCCCAGTCAAGTTGGCCCACAGATTAATCATCACTGTATGCAGCCATTCAAAAGAAGAACCAATTATTTTAAATTAACATCACAAAAGCACTACAGGCAAAATATCAACACAGAAAAAGTTTCTTGCAATGCTTTCTAAAGTATAAAAACATTCAATCATACTCTTTGTGATATTTTGGACAGCAGTGGAATTGGTTTGGCCAGCCAGCACTAATTTATCAAAATTATATTTTCATATTCCATTCTAGTAGTATGAACATTGCTTTCTTAGCTTGTGAGACACAACAAAATATTCTATTTTCAATGGAAAACGGGAATCCAATAATAACCATGGCCTGAAGTTAATGACACAGTGGAGGACAAAAAGACATAGATTTAGGTTTGATGTCTTTTTCTGGAAAAAAATAGCAGCTAGTGCCAAGGTTCTTATAATACTTGTACTTGTTTGTGATTTCCTACTAATATCTAAGGCCAATGGATATGCATATTGGCTACAAATATGCATGAAATGACTATTAGATCCTGGCTGTCAGTGAGGTACTGTAAAATGAGTCACCCTAGGAATTAGGAACTCCAGAAGCCTACTAAATATGGGCCTGAATGGGTCACTTAGTTCATTTTAACTGCAATATTTCTATCTATAAAAATAAATATATTGGCACCACAGAGTTATCTTGGTGGCTGACATGCTTTCCGTACAAGCATGAGGACCTGGGTTTGGATGGCCAGACCCACATGTCTGTAGCACATATCTGAGAGTCACAGAGTTTCAACAGTCAGATAGGAGGCAGAGACAGGAGAACCCACGAAAGCTCATGCTGAGCTAGCCTGGCATATGAAACAGTGAATAATAAGAGACCCTAACTCAAGTAATGTGGAAGCCAAGGACTGACACCTGAGATGGTCCTCCGATTACCACATGCACCCTGTGGCATGCTTATGCCCATACCTGTGGACACACAATGTACATATCAGATATTCATATAGAATGACTTTAAAAGGTAAGTAGACTAGAATGTTCAGTCACTTGTGCTCCTAAAAAAAAAAAAAAAGAAAGAAAAGAAACACTTGGACTCAGTGCATCTCATGAAGGAGCTAAGGGCCCACCCACTAGGGTAGATAAGCATCACCTTCATTGGCATACATGGATAAGGCATACATGGAAGACAGACATAACCATTGTCCAAGTTATGACTGCATTCCAGGTTTTATTGTTAATAGAATGATGCATTCTTCTCACCAGCCAGCATCAGCATGTAGTCAAGTCATTAAGCAGGAAAAGTAAAGGCCATGTCTAAGACAATCTCTACGGGCATCCGCTATGGTTTCCTGAGATGTTTGGGATAGAATACGGTGGCATTGTGACCTGAAAGGAAAGGGAACTTCAGAAAAGGGCTTTTCAGTGGACTTTCAAGTATGTGGAACTTCAAGACTGACTCACACTTCGCTGGATACATTGTCCAGAAAGTCATTATCCTGGCTACAGAGGTCATGGGGATTAAATAGGCTCTAGTCACCACATCTCTTCCCCCCCACTCGACAGATTATATGCAGCCAGGATACAGTCAGCCATGTGAGGTGATTTTTTTTTAAAGATTTAGTTATTATATGTAAGTACACTGTAGCTGTCTTCAGACGCACCAGAAGAGGGCGTCAGATCTTATTACGGGAGGTTGTGAGCCATGTGGTTGCTGGGATTTGAACTCATGACCTTCTGAAGAACAGTCGGTGCTCTTCCCCCACTGAGCCATCTCACCAGCCCCGTGAGCTGATTATTAAGTTGCAGTTTCTGGACTCTTGTCTCCACTCTTCCAAACTCTTTTACAAAACATGTAATTGTAACCCTGAAAGTGAGTTAACTTGTGTTCATGTGATGATATTAATTTGCGTGTGTGTGTGTGTGTATGTGTGTGTATGTGTGTGTGTGTGTGTGTGTGTGTGTGTGTGTGTGGTGTGTGTACACTCACCAAACTGTTCTCAAGGACTTAATGTCACAGCTGTCCCTGATGTTGACCCTAGTGGAGTTTCTGCCATGTTTTACAAATGAGAAAATGGAGATTACAAATATTACAGTGATTCTAGCAAGATGACCCTTCTGAGAGCTGGATCTAATCTGTTGTCAGAAGCACTTACGTATCTCTATCTAGTCTGAGTCTCATAATCTCTCCTTGATAGTAAATCACTTAGAAAATATTATACATGTACTAATGATTTTAATAGTTTAAATTTAGTGTATTCATTTCATTTTTCTACTAAAAATTGACACAACATGAGTCATCAGAAGAGAATAGTTTTCACTTAATTGTTCTATAACAAAAACTAATAGTATCATACTTAGTATAACCAATAATAACTTACCAAAGATAGAAAAAGCACCAGCTGAGTTTAAATTACCATAATGGACAATAAGGAACAAAGTTTATTCTGTGACTCTACGAAACCATTATTAAGCAGATAAATAATGAAAGCAAACCAATTCTTACCAATTCCTTTTAGAGAATAACCTTGCCTAGCCTGGACAGTATGTTATTAGCATCTGAAAGAAAAATCAGGATTTTGCTCGAAGCAGCAGATTCAAAGTTAATGCGCAAAGGAGACTGCTGCTTTGTGATTCATTCAATAACACAATACTTTATTCAATAAAAAGAGTCGTTTAGACTTTACATATTGAACAATTGTTCCTCGTGGAGATGTCAGAATGCCAAAAAAGCATAGGAGCAAGGTACAAAGGGTTTTTAGTTTCTTAGATAAGACCTTAAAGTGATATAGTGTCATTCTTAGGAGAAGTCATACATTAATAGCAATGGTGAAGTCTTACTGTTCCAGGTTCAATAGCAAAAGCTAAATCAGGAAGCAGCTCAGTCTCCACTTTCAGGAATTCAGTATGACTGTTTAAAAGTAGATTCAGGTCAAGTACCTGCTGCGCTGTTTTATTTCAAATCATTGTCTATTATAAGAATCAATATCAAAAGAATTTTTTTTTTTATTTTAAACCTCAGTGATAGTTTAAGTAAGTGAAAAGTTAACCCTGGACATCTCTGGAAGCTTTGGATGCAATTGAGGATGTGGATGGTTTGTATTTTATTCTGTTGCAATTGGTCTTGTGAGGCGAAGACTGTGTGATATGAATGGGATTTCCAGTCTTGGGTGAATCCAGGGTCCTACCTGATGCTGGATCCTCACTCTTGAGTCTCGGTCTGGAGAGTGTCAGGCCTCCACACTGTATTCCTCATTCCTGTGCCACTAGCCTGTGGTGTTGTTCTGCTGGTATCCAGCCCTGGATGGGAAGGATTCACATAAAACTTAACTTGGAATGTTACTTGGAAAACCACCTTCACCTCCATGTGTGCCTTGCTCACTTAAAATTCTCTGGAGCCTCCCCTGCTCCAGATCACGTAGTAGGGATTCTGGGATAGCTTCTATTAGATTCAAATAATTATATGCATGGTTGTGGCTGTAAGTGCTTTAACTCCTAGGTAAACCCACAAGATCACCACAGCAGAGCACAGCTGTGAGGATGTGAGCAAGTCATTTGGGACCGTGGCAAGGGACTTCCATGAGATAGCCCTGGAAACCCACAGCTCTATGTCTCTGTACAACCGTGGAACCCTAGAAGATGGGCCACACTGATTTTCACTTAGCATCGAGAGGCCTCAGAAAATGATTCCTAACAACCAGTGCCTTGACCTACCTGCTCCAGGGCCTTGAATGCCTAAGACATAAGTGGGGACAAAGCCCAGGAAAGTGTTCATTGTTGAAGCATGAGGGCCTGAGTCCTATCCAGTCCCACAGTAAAAAGTTATGTGCAGCAGTATATGCCTGTAATCGCAGCACCGGAGTGACGGAGGTAGGTGAACCTTTGGAGCAGGCTGACCAGGCACACACACACACACACACACATATACACAGAGACACCCAAACTCATACACACACATACACATACACAGACAGACAGACAGATATATACACACACACACACACACACACACACACACACACAATTTTTAAAGATCTACCTAAAAATCAAGGCACCTCTGATTTACCCTTATTTCATCTCCTCCCGACACAGGAAAATAAATTCTGTGTAGTTCCCAGATCTGACAAAAAGAAAGAGGATTTCCTTCCTCCATCCTCCCAAAGTTTCATTAAACAGACTAGGCTAAATTCCGAGGAGGAAGAGAAGATGTCTGTCGACACACCTGGACAAAATCTCACCACATGCCACTGCCCTCTATTTTGATCCTGTTTGATATTCCACAAAGAATAATTTACAAACCATTCCCTGTTCTAAGGCTAGACAGGCTTTTGTTCCACATCATTGTATTCTTTCCAAGCTGATAGAATCACCCCAAAATTAATTTACTATCTTTCTAAAAATGACTTTCATCTCCACTGCTCTCTCTCATATTTAACCTGAGATGTTTGACTTTTTTTTTTTTTATAATTTCAGACTGTGCATAGCACAGTTTTTGCACATTGCGACATTTGCGTCTTTTCTCCTGTTTTATCTACTCTTATCCTTGTGAACCTTCAGAAGATAAAAGGAAAAGTTTCTTGTTGGCTCTACAGATTCAAAAACTTACCTGTTTGGAGGGTCTGCCTCTATGTACATGTCTGCAACTTGTGAAACCTTTGAAAACTTCAATAAACTCACCTAAGTGGAGTTAATGAGAAAAGATGTTAGAAGAAGGTGAAGCTAACAGATTCACTAGGAAATTTCTAAAACAATTCTGTCACATTTTACCACCTAGTTAACACAGAACTATAGGGCAGATTTGCCTAGGTTGCCCCTAAACCTCTAACGTTAAGCCTATCTTCTTAGAGACCCAAGTCTGAGGGAACAGCCATCCGGTGTAAGTTGCCTGGGAAGAACGTGTGCATATTTTAAGGAACTGAACAAGTATTAGAGAGTAGGACGTATTCTCTCATTGGCCTGGGTAAGAGCGAAGCACTTAGGTACTTGGAGCCAGCCTCCACTCCTTTCTTGATGCATCAGCTTCCTGTTTCTGTCCCTGACTGAATCACTGGTTTCCTCAGAAAGATTTTTACCGAGTGAGAAACACACAAATGTAGATTATTTCCTGTTGCCGGGTCCAGAGATCCTGTGGTCAGGTGGAGATGTGAGACTGGGGTAGGGGGTTAAAGAATATACAAAGGCAGGACTGGGAACAAGGCAGGTAGCAGGAAGGTCCTGGTAGTGCAGGAGAGCGAACTGCTTCTTAGCTCCCCTGTCTCAAGTTCTGGTTCTTTCCCAGGCACTGAGCCAAGGAATTCTATGTGCATTTTTTAATATCATTTAATCCTCAAAAGCCCCTAAAGAAGCTTCCTTTTTAAAAATCTCCATTTCACAGATGAGCAAGCAGCTGCACCGACTCTCCACAGCCATGTGAACGAAGTCTCAGTCCTGCACTTCTACTCTCTCCTCTCTACTCCCTTACCCTCCCCAGGGCTTTCTACTTTAGGACCCACGATCACCCTTGAGAAAGAAACAAGACAAACTACTGGGGGAAATGTTGCTAAAAAGAAAGCTGAGGTCCTATGTGGGGGGGACTAGTAACAAGGCCACTGGCCAAGGGATGAAAGGAGGGAAAACAGAACTGGCTATAAAAAAAGGGTGTGGAGAGGAGCCCGGGTCCCACCACATCAGTCTTCAGGGAAGAGCCGAATCCCTGCTAAGCAAAGTCCAGTGTGTATACCTAGAGTGGGATCTTCCTGTTAAAGCAAGCATAATGAAGAAATATTCATAATTACCCTAAATTACTATCGAAGTGTCCCCTCCAGAAGACTCAAATCAGCAAGCAATGTCTCGAAGCCCGTCAGAGGCCCATTTGCAAGCAATTGTCCCGTGACGACTTCGTGAAAAAGTCTAATTTGTTCCCATTTGTGCTTTTATACATGCATAGGTTGTTCGAATGCTCCTGAATAGGTTGTTGTTGTTGATCAGGGCTTTGGACTCGCACTTTCAGACAAAATCAAGTCACACTAGCCTCATTCTCATGATGACTAAGTTTTGTGATTTGCATACAACTAAAGTATATTCATTGAGCCTGGAAATTTTGAAATTTTATGGAAGTTTAAATATATCTATGTGTGTGTGTGTGCGCGCACACACACACACACACACATATAATATATGTATATATATATACATATATGTGTGTATGTATGTAGATTACCTTTATATACATCTTTGAGATTTATTCCTATCAACTTTAACTTTGGAATGAATTATCAAGTTGTTTAATTCAATCGTCCATCCAAGCCAGCTACATTTTGGGGGTGGATTCAGCAAAAGCTGCAAATACTAAGACTTGGAGTTTTCAAACTTTTTTTTTTTAAAAAAAAAATCTGTGTCAGAAGCTTCAGGTATTTGAGGATTAATTCCATCTATTCTTTTCTGTTGACCTGTTGGCCTCAGGCCCTAGGGCTCTGCTCAGTGATGAAGAGCAAAGGAGAGGAAGCTACAAGTACCGTGTTCAGATGCGCTTCGCTCAGGGCATAAGGTAACATTTACTCCAGGTATTAATGGTCACAATCCACAAAAGCAAATATATATATATATATATATATATATATATATATATATATATTGCCCTACTTTGTCTCCCCTTACATATCATGTACACACAAAAATGACTGGTTAAAAAAAAATCACTTTCAAATAACAGCTTCCAGAGGTCATGAAGAGATGAAATTGTCACCATGGTCTGCCCACTGTGGGGGCAAGGCCACCCTCAAAGAGACTAGTGCTTTAGTCTTTGTATCATAATGAAAAAACTATGAGCCACCCAACCCCCAACTGAAAGTGTCTCTAGACAGGAACAGTAATAATAATCAGATTTCTTTGTGACTCAGAAGAAAACAAAACGACAACAGTGCCTGCATTGTGACACATCCTGCAATTTGCCCTGGGAGAGAGGCCTTTGATCAGAAGATTATCGCTATCATCCAACTTATATTTTCTCTGGAATTATAATTACCTGCAGAGTTAACTAGGCTATAATTGAGGTAATGACCTCTATCCATTCTTTCTCTAGAACTGCTTAGGAGAATACAATGAGAAAATTAGACTAGCAACCATTTCCAACAAGTTTTAGACCTGGTTTCCAAAGTACGTTTGTCTGTAGGAATCTTGGGTCTATTCTAAGAAACTACAACCGTGGCTCATGATCAAGACCCTGATTGCACCAGCTTTGCACCAACACTTCAAATCCAACTGTCAAAAATAAAATTGTGGTGTGATTTATTATTTATTTCTTTATTTCTAAGAGATATGAGAATAAAACTGAAGTTGTCATTGGCCTATAACACTCAAGCTGAGAAAGAAAGTTCCAGAAGGCAGAGATACCTATCCCCAGGATGGGTTTAAGGTTCCTAACATTTTGAACAGGGGATGGGGACACTGTAATGGTCAACAGTGCTAACACAACATCTAGATCATTTGAAGATATTAACTTTGGGCTAGATATGAGACTTGAAAGATGGGGAAATTCTTCTGGTGCCTTGGTTGTTCAAGAGAAAATCCTGGGGTAGGGGATAAAGAGGAGCATATAAACAAATACATCAATCTCGAGGCCAAGTTCCAGAGCAGATCTCTACATACTTCTTCACAGTGCCCCCAACACTGTATGACTTCTCTCTTTCCAATTTAAGCTCATTTCGTGAAAAGTCAGATTTACTATCAATTAAAAGTAATGTTACTTAGGGCTTTTTTCTCCCTCAATATTCTAAATCTACAGTGTTTGGAGGGGTAAATCTACAGCTAAAACAGTAAAAGTCTTACCATAGAAGCTACAGAAATAGTGCTTTATATGGTAGAGTAAGAAAATCCACTTTTGAAAAGAGAGAAGAGAATCCCTGTATGTGTTAGAGCGGAGTCTAGGAAAAGGGAGAGAGGAGACACTGAATTAATTTGGGCTAGCTTTGTCTTTCAGAAATCAATTGCCAAAAAAATAATAATAACAGTTTTAGTTACTTCAGTTTGAGTCTCCTTCCTTCATCAAAGAAGTATCTAACTCTGTTTACTTTTCTTCTACCTTGTCAAATCAGTGAAGAAATGGAAATGAATCTTTCACTGTATCCTTAACAGAATAATGTTGGACCCAGGATAGGCTATATCAAAACTAATTGAGTGAGTGGCTAAATTAATTTTTCAATCAAAAAAATTCTATCACCAGAAACAATAAGGAAAAAATGATTACCTAGCTCCGTGGACACTAAATGGTACTATATTTTTTTCTGCTTATTTTTTTATGATATAGTAGAGTCTAGTGTCTGGCCACTAGCCATCCTGTAGATTGACCATTACATAAGTTGGAGGAGGTCAAAAAACATTTTATAACATATGCATTGTAGAACTAAAACTAAAGACACAGACCTGGGAGGAGCTCGTTCGTTTGAGTGATATATGGATTGATCATTTCTGGTCTCCTTCAACTGGAAAAAAATATCACAGAAAATAAAATTCTACATAGAAAGGCCTGAGATGTAGCTCAGTTGGCAGAGTGCTTGATCAGCAACTATAAAACGCTTGGTTTTATCTCCAGCACCACAAAAATCAGATGTGCTGGTCCATGTCTGAAATGTTGATACTCAGGGGATGGCAGCAGGAGGGTCAGTAAGAAGTGCAAGGCCATACTTGCCTACATGCACACACAGCCTGGGCTATGTGAGACTCGGAATCAAAAAATCCAAATAAGTATATTGCATGCATGCGTATATAGAGAGATCCATAATCTACTTATTCACAGCAACATTTTTTGCTTCCATGGTGAGCTGCCTGCATAAATAAATTTCTTAAAAGCAAAACTATGGCTCAGTATAACATTAAATAAGGTAAGCTATGAAAACGAAGGAAGCAAACTATTTAAAAGCTATTAAGAAAATAATAATATTGACTTCCATTTGAAGAACTTCTTTTATTTGATTAAACGTGGTACAGCAGTAAAAATCAGGAACATGAGCCTGTCTGCCTCCAGAGTCTCAGCTACCTGGCCTCTATGTCTCACTTCTCACTTTCCCTTTCTGAAGATTGGAGACTGGTGGCTTCAATTGGTACTCCCAGTGGTTTATTTCAAAAGCTGTGTGACTTTGAAACCTCAATGGGGGTGTCCAAATTCACCTTAAAAGAATCCATCAAGATGCTTTGTGCTGAATAACACTAGGATGCCATCATGGATTGGACACTGTGTTCGTAAATGTCCCCTTTAGGCAGCTACACTGCTGCAAATTATGGTTCTTCCAGGGCAGACCCAACCTTTCTTCAGAAGTGAGCATTGATTAGCATTGATCAGTTCACCTGCAATGGAAGAGATTGGGAGGATCCTGCTTAATCCTTGAGAGCAGAAATGAACTCCCCCTCCCATGACTGCTCCTGGAGTAGAGTCAGTCCTCCTATAAACCTCAGACGCACATGTACCTAAGTACCTAAGGAAGCAAACTTTGCCTCTGGAGGTCCTTGGTTATGTTTGGTTAAGAAGCTAGAAGAGCGAAGAGAGTCTCTCTGCTCATCTTTGTATTGGCAGAAAATGAACAGAAAAATGGCTGGGCTGAAACTGTTGTATAGGGAATAAGCTAAGACACTGCAGAATTCTTCAGGTAGTGTTCAACTCTGTCTGCAGGCGCTATTGGTTTAGTAACAGTGCATGAGTCTTGTCAGCACATTGTTTCCTTGATTAAATCCATACCATTCCATTTTTCTCTTTCTTTATATCTTAACTAGATACCTCATTGGTTCAAAAGGATACTCTTCTGCCTTATTTTGTACAAAGAGTGCAAAGGAAGGTTTCTGTTTTCATGGACCACCAGACTTCATTTCTCTTCTTACATACTGATGGGGAGAACTTGCAGAATTGTCAAAACAAGGACATACTACTGACACTGGGTGTGGCATTTTTTTCACCTGGTCCTAGACATTCTTAATGAGTTTCTTAAGCTAACCATGAGATAGGAACCCTGAATCATCTAAGAATAACATTTTATGGATTGTTTCTGACTATACATAGATAGATAGATAGATAGATAGATAGATAGATAGATAGATAGATAGACATATATAGACAGACAGATTAGATGACAGATAGATACATACATACATACATACATACATACATAGAGATAGATAGATAGATAGATAGATAGATAGATAGATAGATAGATAGATAGGTAGATAGATGTGGATAGATATTGTTTAATGAAATACAAAATGACAGCAATGTAATGGTGACAGTGCCAGCTTCGAGCCTTGGCCATGCAATCTGACCACTCTACATCCTCTGTCAATTTCTAGGTTATCTCAGCCTCCCCAGTGAGGACATGAGAGTCTCCTTTCCTGGAAAAGATGAAGACACTGGGATCTCAGAATTGTAAGTGACTGTGTGGCCCGCGCTATTTTCCCGCCGGCAGGAACACATGGACACACACAGGATCCTTCTGCAGCAAACCTTTATTACCATGTTGCGAGGAGAGGGCGAGCCCTGGAAATGCACTGCTTATATTCACCCTGGAGCGGCGTGTTCACCTCTGATTGGCTGTTTGCTCATTACCTCATGAAACGCCTCGGGATAGGCTGTGACTTGGCGCTCTCTGGCCCTAGCACATGCGCAGATGGGCTGAGACTTGGCGCGCTCTGGCCCTAGGCACATGCGCAGACTACTTGTTACAGGGAGAAGACACCGGATGCCGGCGCCATCTTGTAACGGAGGCTGCCGGCTCAGATGCGGCTCTCTACATGACTGGCCCAAGGTCATCCAGCAGGCAGACAGTAGGGCTAACTTAGAAGAAGTTTTAGCTATCATCAAGTTCAAGGATCAGCAAAATGTTTTCTATAAAGTAGAAGTGTGTGACTTCAGGATTTGTGCTGGGTACAGTGATGAGGCTTTTAATGGTGAGTCATGAGGGAGGTTGGGAAATGATCACCAAATTCCATGTGTTCATGTGCAACCTAGACACTTTAGCCAGCTACACATTATTTCAACAAGAATGTAATTGTGTTAAAATGTTTTAACTATGCTCTTGTAAGTAAAAGGAGCCATAGATATATAATATATAATATATTAGCAAATAGTATAATATATAAGCGAATTAGAATAGTGGGAATGCAGCATTACATCAGTGGTGGACTCTAGTTTGCTGGATGCTCATGGAGTCCACATCAATCATTTATACAAAGGATCACTGATGCCCAGAAGATCAGTCAACTTAGACAAACGTACAGTATCAGAGAGAAGCAGAACTCTAACCAGTCTCTATCCCAGACATTTTAATTATTTCTAATTCAAAAGGCTTCGCCAATCAATATGGCAACAAACTATAATATCTTACACTGAAGCAAGTATAAAATCCACTTAAAGCCCTAATATTGTGTGATAGGTCTTCATGGACAATGCAGGCCGATTCTGAATTGGAACTTTCCTGCCTTATGTGTTTTGTATTGATGTGGTATGCATAGCTCTGGTACTAAGCAGAAAGATTCAGAACACATCTCATTAAGTGAAGTCAGGAATTAGAGGACACAGGTGCTCAAATTGTCACAGACAAGATGGTGAAGCTGCCTGAATATTCTATGGCCACGGGTGAACAATTTAGTTGTGGGGATGCAAGACACAAGCCCTTGCTCCGATCCCTCCACCTGCAGCTACTGTCCAGATTCTTTCTAAGGCTTCATGTAGAGTCGTTGATATACTCCGTAATTGGAAAAGACACGTTTTTCACTCTCTCCATCTCTGTGACCAAAATTCAAGGCCTCTGAAATCTCGCTTGAAATGTGATTGACCACAAAATTGAGTAATGATGCTTGCAGGGTCTCACTCCTTGGAGCATTTTTCATCAAATTTCACTTAAAATCTTATCAAATAACAAAGCTATGAAGAAAAGAAAAGCTTTATGATGTGTCAAGGAAGCAGCGAAGAGTTGATAGCGGGGGGCAAAGAAAATATCTAACAGCCGTCGTGATTCATAACTAGCAGCCATTGTTTACTGCATATTTAATCCATGCCAGAAATTGCGCTGAGGAGTTTGTAATTGATCCTCAAAAGCACAAATAGAGATGTATATGTTCTGAGAGGTGAAGTAACCTACCAGAAGTTGCCCAACGTGGAAATATAATTGCTGGAATCCCAGCAGCAGCTAACCTGAAAGTGTGAGCAGTTGACCCAACTCCAACAAACCTAAGTCCTTAACGTCAGACCCAATGGCAGCCCCTGAGGTTCCTTTATCAGGTGATTTCAAATTGAATTCTCTGAGCCTGCTTCATCATCTGTGAGATGTTCATACTATGACATGTCCCCTATGGTATTGGTGTTTACATTGATGAATCAGCACACACTAAGTACTTAGCAACACACTCAATTACTATAGAAATAATATTACTAAAATTTTAAATATATAAAAATTCTCTGACATATGCCTTTAAGACCATTTGTCTTTCTCATTGACAAGATATAATTTGTTTTCTTTTTACTCATTTGTTGTTAAGAAAGGGTCTCACTTCATAGCCCAGACTGGCCTAAAGCTAAGGCAATATCCCTGCTTCAGCCTCTTAACAGTTGGTATTATAGGCATGGCTACCATGTCTAGATAGCTATTTGATTTCAAGTTAAGTAAACATTCCTTTCTTCAACCAGTTGGAATAATCCTCTGACAAAGGTCATATGGTGATACAAAGAGGTACTGCGTCCAGATACCTCTCCAAAGACAGCACCTTTGTCATTTAAAATGATAATGAAACATCCAAGGCAGAGTATATATATGAAGAAATAGTGTTTATTTAGTCCATAGATTTAAAGGTTCAAAGATCAGGACCAGGGAGCCTAATTTGTCCTATGGTGAGAATAACAGAGGGCAGCCATCATGATGGCCACACATATGGGAGCCAGTAACAGCATCTTCGGCTAAGAAGTGAGAATGAGTGTGAGAGTAGGCTTGCTCTTTCTTGAAAACTACCAAAGGTCAAGAAAGAATGACTTCACACTTTCAGTAACTTAAGGTTCTCCTGTTAGGACTCACAAAGATTCTGACAATTCCATAGCTGCTGGGAACCAAGACTCCAATCACATGGACTCCTGGGGGAACACTCAAGTCCTATTCAAATCATATAGAGAGAAACACAAGAACCTTCCAGTCCTGTTCCAACTGTTTCAGCTGGGATAATCTCAGCACGCTTCATTAGACCTTCATAGACGCTTCATAGGGCAGTGTTCTGAGCAGCCTGTAAAATAGCTAATGGGGTCTTCATCCCTGATGGAGCTTTAAGCCTTCTGGGGGGAAATCACTAGAAAATGACAGAAATAACACTAAACCTGGTACAAGAAGCCCTGGGGAAGCACTAAAGCTGGATATCAGGCTCAAGGAATGTCTTTTAAAATCTCTGAGTGTTGGTGAGAACAAACAAGGCAAAACGAAAAAACTGCAAAACCCAAATGGTCCAGGAAGGAGTGTCATAAGGTAAAACTGTGACGTATACAAAGTAGAACTTTAAGACAGACAGTGTGACTAGAATGGTCATGAATGGGAACTAGGGGACAAGGCTGAAGAAGAAAGACCAGGGAAAGCAGTCATTGAAAGTGTTCTAAAGGAGGTAAGATGTTCTACAGGGGTAGGGTGGCATCATCAGATTGTCATTTTACAAAGATAGGTCTGGGATGCAGCGCAGTAGAAGCACAACCACCCAACATATATTACAATCTATGTGCAATCCCTAGTACAAGAGAAACAGAGGGCCAGGCACTAAGTAAGACAGAAGAAAGAAGAGGAAGAGAAGACAAATGACATGAAAGGAGTATGGACACTCTGAGTGTACCTTCTTGCATCCTCTTCCATCCTATAATGTTTTCTCTGTATATAAAACACACTTCTGACCACTCATACCAGACATTTAACAGGAAGTCAGGAAACAAATGATTACTTTAATTATAACCAACTGGTACATATTGCAGTCTTTTACCTCCCTTCAGGATATTCTAATTAGTAATCGCTCAACCATTGTTGACATGTCCTATCACTCCCTAAAACCAAGGCTGAATCTTTAATCCTTTTACATCTTCCATGTTGGTGAGGAGAGCTCTGTATAATTAAGTAATATCGGAAAGGAAAATAATACAAATTATTCTTGTCTTTTGTTTTCCTCATTTATTAGATGATCTTAACTCACATTGTTTTATGTAGATCGAAAAATGCAATAGTACGTACAGGAAAACACAAGTAAACCAAAGACAGAAACAGGCTGTTGGCACACATGGTATTGTCACTACTAGTCCAAATGGTTCTTGTCATGATGATTTGGGCCAATTATAAAAACACAGAATCTGTAAAGTTAGAAAGTGAGTAGAGGGGAAGTGAGTCAACTGGAAACCAATGGCAGGTAGGCAGACTCCTTAACACGAGTAAGGAGTATAGTCAGACAAATAAGATTGTTCTGCTAAGGGGACACAGCAATAAAATGACTTTTTCTATATCCATAGATCAGTATCTCACTCAGCCATCATCTGAGGAGCATTCCCTTCTACAGTAGATGGGAATTAACACAGAGACCCACAACTGGACAATGTGCAGAGAGTGAGAGGCCTTGGAACACAGTCCTCACTGGTGTGTCTCTGTAAGATCCCTCTCCTCAGGGATCAGGGAGCTATGTGGAAGAGAATGGAGAAAGCTTATAAGAGTCAGAGAGGATGGAGAATACCAAGGAAACTACATCTTCCAGACACAACAAGACTAAAACACATATGAACTTGCAAAGACTTTGGCAGCATTTATAGGGCCTGCATAGATCCAACCCAGGCAGAGTCATAGTGCTGAGCTGTGAAGACACAAGCTCCCATCCTTAACCAAGTATTTCCAGTTAATAACTACTCACTAATGAAAACTTAGTTTTTATAAGCAAGTCTCTGGATATACAACCCATACTTAAGGGGACACCTTATGTTCAACAGCAGATGGCTAACACAAAAGGAACTCAAAGATATTTTTGGAGCTTTTTTTGTCTCATATTGCTTTGTTTGGCCATTAAAAAGAAATTTACTGATCTTTTGCTTGTATATGGTTTCTGATTTTTTTGGGTCTTACGGAGTGAGAGGGTGTGCGAATGCATGTCTGAACTCTCCCACAGGTATGTGCATTTCTTGGACTCTTTCTTTGTTTCTCTTTTTTTTTCTTGTTTATTGGTTTATTTGTTTTACTCTTGCTTTTCTTCCCTTTTAATTTGCCCATTGGTTTTTTTTTAAGAGAAAGAGAAAGGATTCCTGGAGATGGAAGGGTAAGGGCTCAGGGAGGAGATGGGAGAAGATGGGAGGTGATGAGGGAGCAGAAACTATGGTTTTACTATATGAAAATATATTTATTGCTCGGGTGAGGAAATCCAAGGCCACATCTGGAAGGATGACGCACGCTCTCTGACCAGACTGCTCAGTGCACAAAATGGCCAGTTCTATCACTGCTCAGAGAAACACTTCGTAGGAAGTGAAAGGCAGGTCACTTGCCAGTAAAGGGTTAACTAAAACAGTCCAGGTCTCAGGGAGATGGTGGCAGCTGTGACATCGGATCACTTGCTTGAAACAGCATAAAAACAGTGCCAAAGAAAAGCATTCCATTCATGGAAGGGTATGAATCCCCCATTTCTGATGTCCTCATGATATTTCCTAAAGCAACTCAATGGAGTGCACCAAAAGGAGTGTTATTGTAACTCAGTTTCTCAATGAGGTCGAAAATTCCTATTTCCCCCCAAGTAGTTCTCTGATTTAAGAGGTGACTTGAATTTCTCTTCTGTGACTCATAACAGTGCAAACACTAAGTCGCTCTCAACCTGAGATAGAAAAGTCAAAGCTGAACGTAAGATGGAAGGATAGAATGTAGGATGGGAGGATGGGTCTGGAGTCCGAAAGGAAGGGCAGACTAGTCACAGACCGTGAGGAAGGTGGGGCGGTCAGACAAGAAAAAGTTATCCCAGGTTTATGTTCAAATAGAAAAAAAAATAAAATCACTAAAGTCCCTCCTACTGGCATTCTGTGGCTGCAATGGAATTAATGTTCCTTAAGAAGAAAAAGAGAGTCCATAATCTATTCATGCATGGGGCTGGAAGGATGACTTGCTCTTTTTTGTTTTTTCTTATTGGATATTTATATTTCAAATGTTATTCCCTCCCCTGGTTTCCCTCACTCCCAGAAACACCCTATCACATTCTCCCTCCCCTTGCTTCTATGAGGGTGTTCCTCCACCCACCCACTCACTCCCACTGGGGCATCTATTGAACCTTCACAGTACCAAGGACCTCTCCTTCCATTGGTGTATGACAAGACCATCCTCTGCTACATATGCAGCTGGAGCCATGTGTACTCCTTTGTTGATGGCTTAGTCCCTGTGAGTTCTACGGGGTCTGGTTGGTTGATATTGTTGTTCTTCCTATGGGTTGCAAACACCTTCAACTCTTTCAGTCCCTTCTCTAACTTCTGTATTAGGGACCCTGTGCTCAGTCCAATGGTTGACTGCTAACATCTGCTTCTGTATTTGTAAGGCTCTAGTAGGGCCTCTCAGGAGACAGCCATATCAGGCTTCTTTCAGCAAGCACTTCTTGACATCCACAATAGTGTCTGGGTTTGGTAACTGTATATACTGGCTGGTTTTGTGTGTCAACTTGACACAGGCTGGAGTTATTACAGAGAAAGGAGTTTTAGTTGGGGAAGTGCCTCCATGAGATCCAGCTGTGGAGTATTTTCTCAGTTAGTGAACAAAGGGGTAGGGCTCCTTGTGGGTGGTGCCATCCCTGGGCTGGAAGTCTTGGGTTCTATAAGAAAGCAGGCTGAGCAAGCCAGAGGAAGCAAGCCAGAAAGGATCATCCATGGCCTCTGCATCAGCTCCTGCTTCCTGACCTGCTTGAGTTCCAGTCCTGACTTCCTCTGGTGATCAACAGCATGTGGAAGTAAGCTGAATAAACCCTTTCCTCCTCAACTTGCTTCTTGGTCATGATGTTTGTGCAGGAATAGAAACCCTGACTCAGACACTATATATGGGATGAATCCCCAGGTGGGACAGTCTCTGGGTGGCCTTTCCTTTAGTCTCTGTTCTATACTTTATTGCCATATTTGCTGCTGTGAATATTTTGTTCTCCTTCTAAGAAGGACTGAAGCACTCACACTTTGGTCTTCCTTCTTATTGAGCTTCATGTGGTCTGTGAATTGTATCCTGGTTATTTGGAATTTTTGGGCTAATATCCACTTATCAGTGAGTGTATACCATGTGTGTTCTTTTGCTATTGGGTTACCTCACTCAGGATGATATTTTCTAGTTCCATCCATTTGCCTAAGAATTTCATGAATTCATCATTTTTAATAGCTGAGTAGTACTCCATTATGTAGATGTACCACATTTTCTATATCCATTCCTCTGTTGAAGGACATCTGAGTTCTTTCAAGCTCCTGGCTATTATAAATAAGGCTACTATGAACATAGTGGAGTATGTGTCCATATTACATGTTGGATCATCTTCTGCATTTATGCCCAGCAGTAGTATAACTGGGTCCTCAGGTAATACTACATCCAATCTTCTAAAGAACCACAAAGCTGTTTCCAGAGTGTTTTACCAGCTTGCAATCCCACCAGCAATGGAGGAGTGTTCCTCCTTCTCCATATCCTTGCTACCATCTGCTGTCACTTGAGTTTTTGATTTTGGCCATTCTACCTGGTGTGAGGTGGAATCTTGGGGTTGTTTTGATTTGCATTTACTGATGACCAAGGATGTTGAAGATTACTTTAGGTGCTTCTTGGCCATTGGTTCAACTGGTGGTCAGCATGTAGAAGAATGCAAATCGACCCATTCTTATCTCCTGTACAAAGCTCAAGTCCAAGTGGATCAAGGACCTCCATATAAAACCAGATATACTGAAACTTATAGAGGAGAAAGTGGGGAAGAGCTTCGAACATATTGGCACAGGGGAAAAATTCTTGAGCAGATCACCAATGGCTTGTGCTGTGAGATTAAGGATCAAGAAATGGAACCTCATAAGATTGCAAGGCTTCTATAAGGCAAAGGACACTGTCAATAAGACAAAAAGGGAACCAACAGATTGGGAAAAGATCTTTACCAATCCTACATCCAATAGAGGGCTAATATCCAATAGATACAAAGAACTCAAGAATTTAGACTCCAGAGAACCAAGTAACCCCTATTAAAAAATGGCTTACAGAACTAAACAAAGAGTTTTCAACTGAGGAATATCGAATGGCCTAGAGGTACCTAAAAGATGACTTGTTCTTATGGACAACTCAGAATGGCCTCAAGCACTCACACAGCGTCAAAATCATCTCTACCCCCAGATCAAGCAATCTGATATCCTATTCTGGTCTCCATGGGCAACAAGCATACATGTGGTATACACTTATAGACACGGAGTCAAAACACTCATACACATAAAATAAAGTTTTAAAATATAAAAAATATATGTATATTTCCTTCAGACCTTTATGACAGACTCCTAGAAGGAACAGTTAGTGACACCTCCAACAGTATATGTTGAAAGCTACTATTAGTACATTTTTCTGCAAGTGTATGACCCTTTTCATTGTAAACTTTGTGCAGAGTTTGCAAATGGGTCAGTTTGGGTGTCATGGAATCCAGGAACTACTTCTAGAAGAGAAAAAGGAGTTTCTTGTGTTTAGAGTCATGAGAACATTCATTCAGTTTTCATTAGCGCTAAGAGTGAAGGGTATATATGCACTGAAGCTAAAAGAGGTCATTGAAGCTAACAGAATATATATATTCTCGCATACAAGCATTCATATATGTGAAACAAAAATAAATTTTAAAAAATGTATTAATTTTTGAAGGCAAAGTAGAAAAAATATAAAATATATTAGTAATTTATGTTAGTTATAGGTTTACATGATTTTTTCATATTTGGATTAAATCAAAATAGAACTTTAACCTCTTTAATAGGATCATGAGAAGATTAACATGTCCTACATGGTGGATTTTTCTGGCTCAACTTGTATTTCTATCAGACAGTGCTTGTCTATGTGTTTCTAACTCAGTGCAGTCAACAAACATGCATCGTTTTACCTAGAATTATGTCAGAGATAAAAATGGAATCCCTGTCCCTGACAGCCAGATTCAGATGGGCATTTTAATTAATTTTTTATAGTTTTGGCACATTTCTCTAATGTTGGTACTGTTAGCATCTGCAGTTGTAGGTCATCTGTGTCATGTATACATGTTAGACCTTGATCTCCTTTTTAGTACAAACCATAATTTCTATTTATTGTATGATTCTCATCATATCTAGAAGAAGAAATGTGTACTTAATAGATGCTTATTGGGAAGCTACTGACACTGTAGTATTTCACAATAAGCATCTCCCAGTGGGTACAAGTCTTTTTTTTTTTAACTCATTGGTGTCAAGAAGACCACTTATATGTATTTATAACTAGTAGAGAAGAAGATAACACTATTGGCAATTTAAAAGATACTTATTATGAAGTCAGATGATTCTACTTCATGCACACATGACAAATGTTATCTGTGTTCAAGAATATTTAAATAAAATAAATGGAAAATAGTTTGGTTTAATTATCATATTAAGCTCACTTATGTACTTTATAGCGCTGTGTCCCATAATTAAGTTTGGAGAATTGAAGAAAGAACTTACTAAAATTGTTCATTTTCATCATCACTGACTCCTCTATGTGATAAATCACATAAAGTTACATTATCAAAAAAAAAAAAAAAAAAAAAGCACATCACTCACCCCTGGAGTTTTCATCTGACACCAAATTGGTTCTTTTTTTTTGTGATGATGAGCAGTCCATACACACCATTATGCATGTATGGAGGTCAAAGGACAACTTATAGAAGCCAGTTCTCTCCTCCCATCATGTGAATCCCAGCAATAGAATCATATCGTCGACTTGGTAGTAAGTAGCTTTACGTGATTAGCCATGTTTTAGCCCTGCTCTCTGTTTATAAACAGGGAAATAACTCTAGAAATAGACATTAATATCAGAAGTAATTATAGCCATGGTTTCTATTAGTTATGTACATTTTATGGATGACAAAATGAATTATGGAAAAGGAAAAACTAGTGTGTTGGATATAGTCAAGGGAATTTGCTACAACCTTCATATATACTGTTGTTCTGTAGAAAAATACTATAAGCTCATTGACAATTGAGGGAAACATTGACCAAAACCAACATAGGAGAGGAAAAGACTTTTTTCATCTTATGGGTTAGATATAAGATTCTTATTTGATCTAAACTTCCCATTAGCTTGTAGTAATGACTGTCACTCCTACATTATTAGTCTCTGTGTGTAAGATCCAGGTAATATACAGAAGAAATCCAACATTCTTTATTTTGCAAAGACAAAAATCTTCAGAAGATTGCTACCTCATCAGTACCTCTGGAAGCATGAGGGTTAGTCCTGAAGCTCAGCTTACCCCAAGGTAACAGATCCTGAGTGTCACAGCCCCTTCTAATATGGTACTTCTTCATTTCCCTTACCAGTACAAGAAAGAGAATGTGAAAGGTGGAGCTGTGGACAATTTAGTAATTCTCTTGAAGAGGGTTTTATATAATCTTTAGGGTGCCCCTGGCACTATAGTCTTTCACCATAAATACTTCCAAGTGGATACAAGCCTTTTCAATTCTTGGATACCAAGAGTACCATTTTATTTGCATGTATCTATAACTGGCAGAATAGGATGACAGAAACAATTTTTTCCAGTAACTACATAACAGGCAAAAAACAGTACCCTAATCACAATGAAAAAGGACCCTGGACCAATGAGCTGCCTCTGTTTTAGACCTATTAGGTGAAGTATAGTAGAGTTGGGATCTGCCACAGAGCTCCATCTGCATGCCAGAATGCAGTTGCCTATGCTTCCCAGTACAAGGTAATGGTCTGTAAGTCACACCAATTTCACTTATATACACACACACACACACACACACACACACACACACTTAGGACATACAACAAAATAAAGAATGTAAATAGGAGGAAAGAGTTGTGAGGGAGATATGGACTTAGGGAAATTGAGTTAAGCATATTCTAGACAGAGGAAGAGGGAAGACTGGTATTGCTATTAGCTCAAGAGATAAAACAAAGTATCAGTAAAGGTGTTGGTAGCTTGGGCTGTAGTAGATGGAAAATAATGAAGGGGCAAAATGGTTTATTCTAAAATATTCTAACAGTGCTCCTTCCTTAAGATTCTTAGCATATTGGAACAGCCAATGTTTGTAGCTGACAAACACCAACTGGCATTTTGGTAGTAAGGAAGGCAGACACAGAGCTGTAGGCAAGTATTATCTGTTTTAATGTTGACTGTAATTGTGGTCTTTGGTAATTATTGCTTTAAAAAAAA
>JADRCD010228113.1:0-10710 GCA_019843815.1 Montemys delectorum | reverse complement strand
TGTGTGTGTGTGTGTGTGTGTGTGTGTGTGTGTGTGTGTGTTACTTCATTCCCTTGAACATCTCTGCACTGAATGCCAGTCATGTGCCAGGCATCATCTAGGTGATGATTAAACTCTGACAATACAAACATCCTGGAGAAGATGTTGATGGTGGTTTGAATGCTTGGCTCATGGGAAGTAACACTATTAGGAGCTATGGCCTTGTTGGAGTGGGTGTGGCCTTGTTGGAGGAAGTGTGTCACCGTGGGGGTAGAAAGTTCTGCTCAGTGAGGAAGAAACCCTCCCTCCTCCTGGCTGCCTGCAGAAAAGACAGTCTCCACCTGGCTGCCTGTGGATCAAGATGTAGAACTCTTGGCTCTTCCAGCCCCATGTCTGCCTGGATGCTGCCATGCTTCCTACCATGATGAGAATAAACTGAACCTCTGAAGCGGTAAGCCAGTTCCAATTAAGTGGCTTCCTTTATAAGAGTTACCTTAGTTATGATGTCTCTTCACAGAAATAAAACTCTAAAATAATGCAGTTTCAAAGTGGATATCCCAGCATACTGTGTTCCAGGCTATTCACCATCAATCGACTGTCAGTGGTGAGATGCTCTGCACACAGTGCTCTGAGACTCGCTACTTCTAGAAGCACTGATGGGCCCAGACAGGCTTTCTGCTTCATTTTACCCAAGTTGCACCTTGCTCTCCTGTCCAACATCCTATCTGATCTCCAGCACCTAAGCTCACCTGAAGTCCTTGAGGTTGAGCACCCATCAATGAGTCCACCTGACTGAGCTCAGTCTCTGACTTAGCCAGATACTACCTGGAAAATATTTATTGTTTCCTTCTCTGTGGATGGAGACAATGGTGCTTCATTTGCTGTATTAAATAAGATGCTATCGATTTTCCAGCCAGTTCTTCATAAACAACACTTATTACAATGTTGCAGGACCAGTGTCTTTCTTGGTTATCCTTCTTCCCATCAGTAGGCCCCCGGGGTCCCTTCTGGTTTATTTAAGCAGTTGTGGTTTCCAGCATGAGTCAGGAAGGATCTTGCAGGATATGTGTGTACAACTGGCTTCGAGCCAACTGACAGCATCACTGGGGGAAAAAAAAATGGTACAGGGGACACAGCAAAGAGAGGAGGGGCCCCAGATGACTGACAGTGGCTGGAGAGACAAAGCAAAAGCAAGCAGCAAGAGTGGCAAGGAAGCCGTTGGGATCAGCGGCACTGCCACCCTTCTAGAACAGAGCAGGTCTGGCTGTGGTCTGTTCCCCTACAGATTGAAGGCAGGGACAACTGAAGCTTTTAGATGCTCCTAATTGTGATGTACACAAGTCCCAAGTTTTAAAGTCACTAAAAATAAACACTCAAACACATATAAATATGTATACCTTAATCAGAGCACTACTTGTATCAGCCAAAAGATGGATATCCATCAACACATGGGCAGATAAATAAAATATGCAATGTCTACATATGGCATATTATTTGGCAGAGAAAAGGAATAAAGGACCAATGCACAGGACAAGTTGGACGAACCTTGGAAGCATTATGCTAAATAAAAGAAAAGCCACAAGCATGAGGTCACATGTTGCATGTTTCTGTTCATATGAAAAGATCTAAAACAAGCAAATGCATACTGATGAAAGGATTTTGTAATGGGCAGTAAGAAGCAACTGCCCAATGGATACTGGATGTTCATTTCAAATGACAGAAGTACTTTAGAGCTAATAATGGTGGTGCCAGGGATGCTGTAACTGTACTAAACACCAGTGAATTGTTCACTTTGGAGTGCCTAATTTTAACTGGGTGGTGGCTCATGCACATAACTCAGCACTTGGACAGCTGAGGCAGGAGGATTACTACAAAACTCAAGGCCAGCTTGAGATACAGAGAGTGAAACCCTCACATACACACACACACACACACACACACACACACACACACAAAGAGAGAGAGAGTTCATTTTATGTGAATTTCATCTTATCTTTTTCTCATCTCATTTTTAAAAACCCATACCTCTATCAATAAACTCAGGTCGAAACCATTGCTTTTATCCCCTCTGCCCCAAATCTCGACCTAAGATATTTGATTATTAACCAAGGAAAAGAAACGCTCTGCAGAGTTGGAGCGAGCACACGGACTCATCCTCCAACAAGGATTATTTTTAAAAGACCCAAGAAAAACACCAGGTCAGGGCATCTGAAAAAGATGGATTTGATTTCCAAAAGCCATTTGTTCTGACTTGTGATGCCTTCCTTGTGTTCAATTAAAACCTTCATTCCAGAAATATCAGTGTGCTTAATACCTCCCCCACACCAACTGTGCAACCTCACAGCCACTTTCTAGATTTGTAGCCAGCCTCGATTCCTTCAGAATAGGCTTGGCCAAGATCTTGAGTGTCCCTGTCTGGCATATGGAGAGAAAATCGCTCTTCTTACCGAGGCAGCCACTCTTTCAAAGGTCTTTCCAAGTGGCTATGGTTTCTTTCAAAGGATCAAATGCTAAAGTCCAGAGCAGGTGGAGCATGCTGTCAATGTTGAGAATCTAGAAAATGTCAAGCTTGTCTCTCTGCTCACCCTGCAAGGCTGTTTTCAGTCACACAGTCCAAAATGGCTTAACAGCACATCCACACGCCAGCCTACAGGAGGAAGAAAAGACTGGCAGCAGGGGATGCCACATCTGCTGCAATCCCTCTAGCTGGAATCCAGTTACAAGCTCATGGTGGGGGGGGGGGGGGGGGGGGGGAGGGATAGCTGATGGACTATTGGCCACTGGGGGAGGGGCAGTGCTTTTCTTGAGTGGTGTGGCCACTGACAAGTTGTTGGTGCTATAGTAAATAATCCCTGTGTTCGTGCGTGTGAGAAATATCAGTTCAACTCAGTGGTGGGGATGGGGGTGGGAAGAGGGCAGTGGAAAAGGAAGTGGTCCAGAGGAAAGTAGGCAGGGCATAAGAGAGAGTGATGGAGGATCAATATGATCAAAATACATTATGTACATACACAGAGTTGTCAGAAAGCAAGTAAAACCAGGGAGAAAGGATGCTGGTAACCAAATGGGTGGGAGTTTTGGCTTCCCTAGCCAGCGTGGCATTGCTTTCCCCCTCCAGGCTTGATCTCCTCTACTGTCTATATTGGCAAATGGGTGTTTGTATTCATGTCCTCCCTCTCATGACACACTCTGATCATGTCTCCACAACCCCTCAGCCATCATGTCTGCCCCAAACCTTCCCAGTCAACCCCAGTTGACTTTTCACACATTCCTGGCCTATAGACATTTCAGGTAGCTAGGTCTTGGTTTCAAACCTAGACACTTGGCTTTGTAGGAGCAGGGTCTTGACAACATGTCCCCAAATCCCTTATGATCTTTAGATTAGAGTTGGGCACAAAGGCATGCCTACCAATCACACTCTGAAGTGAACTGCATTTGGTTGGAATATGTTGAGTGACTTAGGATGAAATTTCTCTTTGTAACTGAATAGCACTCTCTCTCTCTCTCTCTGATTATATATATCTGATTATATCTCTCTCTGATATACATTATATAATATACATATATTATATATCTTACATATATTTCACAAGTCAAGAGGCAGGCATGGAGGGCTGGGGAGGGGGTTCAGTAGGTCAGATCATTTGCTATTCAGGCATAGAGAGATTTCCATTCAAATCCCCAGAAGCTACAAGAA
Organism: Montemys delectorum; assembly: GCA_019843815.1. NCBI lineage: Eukaryota > Metazoa > Chordata > Mammalia > Rodentia > Muridae > Montemys > Montemys delectorum. Next base: position 7,037 of record JADRCD010228113.1, on the reverse strand, counting down.
AAAGTGTGGACATCTTGATGCCTGAGATCCTAGCACTGGTAGGGAAGGGGGTGGACACAGCTGTCAGTCTAGCTCTAGGTTCAGTGAGAGACACTGCCTCAAAGGAGTAAGGTAAAGATGGCTAGAACAAGACACTGAGGTCCTTCTCTGACTCTTATGTACACACAGGGTGCACACACATGTGTATAAAACAAACCATACACAAATGCACCCCCACCTATTTTTAAAAATAAAGTTTTACTCATTGTGCTTTTCCCCCCTACCATTTAACTGCTGACTGAACAACTTCATGTCAATACTATTCATACTGGTTTAAAAGTGAAACAGACAAAGCATAAACCAACATTTAACAATGGGCTGGGCACACAACACTGCCAATCAATATTAAAGGAAGGGGAGGGGCTGAGCGTCAGGGTTCTGTCTTTTGGGTTGAATCTTGCCTCTGATTATAGGACTATGGGATAAGAAAGGAATTTCAATGTGTGCGTTATTATCTGTCACCATTCGGGGAATATGCATACCCTGCTATACTATGATTTGTAATTCTGAACTCTGTAATTTGGAGTCTGAACATTGCAATCCCCAAATTCCCTTGCAAATTAGGGTCTACAGCTTGTAGACATGAGTGGAAGGCAGAAGGAGAGAGGAAAGGACTCGTATATATCTATGTGTGTCTGTTTGTGTGTCTCTGTGAGTGTGTCTGTGTGCCTGCATGTATATGTCTATCTGTATGTGTCTGTGTATGCAACTGTGTATGTCTGTGTGTGCATCTATGTATGTCTGTCTGTGTGTCTGTTTGTGTGTATGTGTATGTATGTGTGTGCCTATTTGTCTATTGTGTGTATCTGTGTGTCTTTGTGTGGCTATGTGTGTTCTACCACCTGCTTTTAAATGACTACGTATTCTGTATCTTTTGACATTTCCAGCCTCAGGGTCAGACCACTTTCCTGCCAGAAAGTCATAGAGTGGCCTCTTGGCATCCCAGGTAACTGTATAGCTGCCAAGTTCCCAAGGCAGGCTCCCACCCTCTCGGTTCTAAAGATATAACCCTCCTTTCTTTTGTCTCTCCAGCCTTGAGACAGCTCCTGTACATAAAACCCACCACCCCACATTAGATATTCTAACACCTGAGAAATTAACATACTGTACTAAATACTGCAGGTTAAAATATCCAAGCAGGGTGGTGGTGGTGCACACCTTTAATCCCAGCACTTTGGAGGCTGAGCCAGGCAGATCTCTGTAAATTCAAGGCCAGCTTGGGTTGCAGAGAGAGTTCCAGGACAGCCAGGGGTGCACAGAGAAACCCTGTCTCAAAAAACAAACAAATAAATATCTGGCATTGATGAAATATTTCTGACCGGAATTTTAAAAAGAATTATGTGGCAGGGATAGAAGGGAGATATGTGAATATGAGTTCCAGAGCCCAAGGAGGCTAGCAGCATCTGACCCCACGAAGGTGGAGGTTCCCGCGGGGTACACAGCTGTGAGGGGGTGTTCTTGGATGAATTATGTGAGAAGGGAGACCCACCTTAAATCTCAATCATTTGAGATCAGAAGACCCACACTAAGTCTAGGACACGCCTTCTGGAGGCAGTCTACATAAAAGGAGGTGGAAGAAGAAAGCTTTGGCCATTTGCCTGCTTGTCCTCAGCCTCACTGGCAAGTTCATCTACTCTGTTGCTGAGCCATTCCTTCACCAATGTTAGAACACACTTCTTCAGGATTCTAGTGTAGACTGAAAACTGGCAGCTCTCTAGGACCTTCCTGGGACTCCAGCACCAGGTTGGGACCGGTGAGATTTCCAGTCTGGTGGACTTAACAGCTACTGGATCCTCAGCCTTTCAGGAGACAGCCATTGTTGGATTACTGGGACCACAACCTGTAAATCACTGTAATAAATTCCATATATAATATATACTCATATAATAAACCACATATATTATATAAATTACAATATATCAGATAAAATATATATCAGTTAGAATATATATCAGGTACATATGTGTGTGTGTACATGTGTGTGTATGTGTGTGTGTGTATATGTGTGTGTGTAGTCTATTAGTTCTGTTCCTTCATAGAGCCATGATTAAAGCAAAATAAAGGTTGTGAGCCACCAACCTGGATGATGAGGACAAACATGGATCCTTTGCAAGAATAGTGCTCTCTCTTAACCTCTGAGCTGCTCTCCAGCCCTTCTGAACATATTTTAAGCAATACAGTATACAAATGTGCTAAATGCATTTAACCCCCCACCAGTCATACCACCAAATATTAGTTTTTCCTGGGGGACCCTGCCCTGTGCTCTGAAAAGGACTCTGATAGGCCATGATTGACGATCCTCTCTTTAAGTTACTGCTTTTCAGAACCCAGTGCTTCCTCTATTGCCATGTGACCTGTGGGTTGTGACTCCCACAGAGGTCACATATCAGGTATCCTATGTATCAGATATTTACTTTATGATTCATAACAGTAGCAAAATTTGTGGTTATGAAGTAGTAACAAAATAATTTATTGTTGGCCCACAGCATGAGGACCTGTGTTGGAAAGTCATGGCCTTAGGAGGGTTGAGAACACTGCTCTAAGGACTCCGCTCTACAAAGGCTCTTGGATTTGGGTGTGAATCAAACTCAGCCATAGGATTGTCAAATATTCCAGTGTTCAAGTTCATCAAAGACTTGACTTCAGGGGAAAGACTGACCTATTGCACTTTGAGTCAGTTCTCTCCCAACAGCTATAGTTTTTGCTGGCGTCCATCTCTCTGGGCTGGATGTCAGAGCACAGTGCAGCAGTGAGCACAGGCTCTCTCAGCACTTCATAGATGTCACGTGTCACTTGCCGGCTGGTGCCTCAGTAACTACTGTTTGACCATCGGAACAATCTGTATTTCAATGACTCCGGGTTCAGATTAACTCTGAGCTGATTTCATGCCAAGACTCTGTTCCTTGGCTCCATTCCATGTGTTAAGAGGCGACGCAGATGGCCGCAGGTGAAAAGTGGTGAGACCGACCATCCTTAGTCTGTCAGTGTTAGAGAAAGCACCGGGGAAGATTGGCTTCTCTGCCTCAAAGCCACCAGCTCCCAGGGAAAGTGTCAGCCAGGAAGCACCAACAAGGTGACAGGAAACATGACACCTCTGCCCTTGGTTACTTTCTTTCTCCTCTTTCCATTATTCTTCCTACACTGGGGAATTTCTTCTGTAGCTCAGACCAAAGACAATATTGCTCACTTACCCCTCAGACCAATGCTTTTGAACTACTCAGAACAGAAACTTTCATACAAAAGCCCAAGAACATTCAAGAATTCTGTGTGTCTCTCTGCTTCTCTGTCTCTGTCTCTGTCTCTGTCTTTGTCTCTCTCTCTCTGTCTCTCTCTCTCTCTCTCTGTCTCCATGGTGTGTGTGTGTGTGTGTGTGTGTGTGTGTGTGTGTGTGTGTGTGCGCGCGCGCATGTGCGTATGTGTGTCCTGGAGACCACCAGTTCAGCCAGGCTAGAGAGCCAGAGTGCCTCAGTGACCCACCTACCCATCCTCCCCAGTGCTGGGATTACAAGTGTGGCCCCCCCCCACATCCACCCTTTTTACAAGAGTTCTAGGGACTTAATTCAGACCTCACACACCACACACTTTACAGACTCCACTATCTCCACACCCCTGAAGGACTCTTTAGACGAGGCTATCCTGAAACTTTGTCGTCCACCTAGTCATTTCACCATCCAACTGGTGGACTTCTTAATTATGTTTTAACTGAGACCCTGTGGCAACCAGCCAAGTGTAAGGGAGAATGGGGAGGGGTAGTGTTGCTATCACATGCTGGATGGCTGGTGACATTATCTGTTCTTTGAACAAATAAATGAGGGCTTCCATGTCCAACACTGCTCATACGCTCAGAGTCAGCTCTAAAGCTGCATGCAGGTTTTAAAAATTCTTCATGGCCTGGACTCTCCCTTACTCATGCATTTGATGATGTAAAAATGACATGAGTCTTTTGAAAATTAATGTGAAAGCTGAGAAGGTGGTCAAACGAAAGCGTCACTGTTTGGTTAACTGGCCGTAGCCAAAGGGAGCAGGGTGAAGGCTCCATGAGCTGATTTCCACAGAGAAGGAAAGCAGCTGGGAAGTGATGGGAGTCCTGGTCTTCTAGGGTGACCAGTCTATTTTACTTTGTTGTTGTTGTTTTGATTTTGGCTTGCTTGAGACAGACCTCTCTATGTAGCTCTGACTGTTGTAGAAATATTCACATAGGGCCAAGCTGGCCTCCTATTCAGAAATCTACCTGCCTCTGCCTCTGCCTTGTGCTGGAATTAGGGGTGTGCACCATCATGCACCAGGCTAAATGATTATTTTAAAGGAAAGACATCAATGTACTCGTAGTTCTTTAAAAGCTCATAATTTCATGATGGTGAGTTTTCAGTTTTATCCAAGTATGTTCAGTGTGTCTGTCTTGCCTGTCATGACCAAAAGGAGCGATATTATCTGAAAAAAAAAATCACGGATTTGTCGACCCACTTTCTTGTAACACCTTACCTGTGGATATGCGGATATGCACAGCTATCCTTCTTCTTCTTCTTCTTCTTCTTCTTCTTCTCCTTCTTCTTCTCCTTCTCCTTCTCCTCCTCCTCCTCCTCCTCCTCCTCCTCCTCCTTCTTCTTCTTCATCCTCTTCCTCTCTCTCTCTCTCTCTCTCTTTCTCTCTCTCTCTCTCTCTCTCTCTCTCTCTCCTCCCTCCCTCTCTCCCTTCCCTTTCCATACTTAAATCTATAATAAAACTTTTTCTAAACAAAATTTGTTTTAGAAAAGGCTTGGGAACCTGGGAAATGCCCAGGTCTGCTCTCAAAACCCATGGAAATAGCCATCTGCAGCCCTGAACATCTGTCATCCCACCTCAAGACAGAAGAGAGAGAAGAGTCACTTGGAAGTCTGCAGGAGAGCTAGCCTGGAGAGCAGAGCTTAGCAACAGAAAAGAGAGTAGAACATGAGAACTGACAGCATGCCATGTGTGCACCTGCACTTGTACACCTGCAAACACACAGACACACACGTGTATATATATGCACACATACACATGCACACACACAAACACATAAACATACTTTTTTTATTTTAAAGGCATCGATTTTAGAAAAGATTAATATTTAAATCTCTACTCATTCTCCCACTGGTAATCCAACTGTGCACTGAGTTTGGGTTTCTTATCTCAGTGCTGTGCAGTATCTTAAACAGCCATGTTTCACTTCACCATGGAGACACTTATGAGAAGCACCTCACTCAATTTCAGTGAGGCATGAGCAGCACAGGGGACCAGATGCTTTGCATGTCCCAGACAAGAGAATTCTGAGACTTTTTTCCCTTCAAGTGCTGACACTGTCCTGCCAGAACGCAATCCTTTGGGTCATGAGGGCTCACCCTGCAGCATTATCTACCTCCCGACTTTCTGAAGCAAACCTAGCAAGTTTTATTAGAGAAAAAATGTCCTATAGTTCACGTGTCGCCAGTCTGTCCTGATGTGCTTCTGACGACACCAGGTCACCAGAATCAATGGCAGCCAGCATGAAACTGTAGTATTTTCCACATGCTGTGCCCAATTTGATGTCACTGCTGTGGTTAAGGTAGACAGCAGGTTTGGCCAACCAAGGACAGTAGTGCATTTCAGATTTCCTCAAAGCTGGGCAAGGGCGACTGACTTACCATGCCCTCTCTGATCATCTTCAGAGTCAGCTCACACCCATTTGACCTTTCCACTTTTTCATGGCTTCTGTCTTCCCTGCCTTGGATATGGGATCGCTCCCAGGCAGGAGGAGCAGCCACCAAGATGGCCAAGGGGCAAGAGAGTGCACATCAAAGGATGTGAATTTGCTATTCTTGTTGTAGGCAAGGATGGTGCTGATGAATAAGCCAATTATTCTTACAGTTCTAAGTTTCTTAAATAGTCCAAAGGGCCACCCGGACCAGCCAAACCGGCATCCCTTCTGGCCAAAAGAGATACAAGGAACGGGTTCGAGGGACTAGGCTCTCCTCCGAGAAGAGAGGCCCAATCAGGCTGGTAGGCCTTGGCCAATGGCCCCTGGTGTCTGAAGAGGAGACCTGGAAGGCACCAGAGCCTCTCCTCTACCACTATTTGTGGCAGCAAGTAGTCGTGCCCCAGAGAGTGATGGAGGCTGTGCAGCCTTGCTGGGGCAGCAGGCCCTGAGCACTCTCTGAGTGGCTATTTTCTGTATATCCTGCAGGGGGCTAATTAACACCCCCAATGGGATACTTCTCTGGCTGTGCTACCACTAGGGGATATAATTAAGGTCACTCTGAAATTAAGTGAAGACAATAGCAGCCGCAGGCTTTGTTTCATCCAGACCGGAGCTGAGGCAGGGCCCCAGCCCCCTCATCATTAGAGGCAAGTGCCATTAATAAACTGGCAAGTAGCACTTGAATGTGGGGTCAAGTGCTGCCACGGAGCCTGCGCACTTCAGGGCCAACACACACTTCTCCTAGGAATTCATTGCCTCCAATATAACAGTCACGAGTTCCAAGGTGAGTGACCTCTTGGGGAATATGGCCATTTTAAATTTTTTTTTATGTCTCCATCAAACTTACAAGCCCTCTATTTAAATACCAGCCACTGTTCACTTCAGTCCTCTTTTTCTATGGAGCTGGGGCTGCTCCCATTGTTTAAAAAACAAGTTGTATGTGCTGGAGACCCAGCTCAGCGGTTAAGAGCAGTTAAGACTGCTCTTCCAGAGGTCCTGAGTTCAAATCCCAGCAACCACATGGTGGCTCACAACCATCTGTAATGAGAATGGATGTCCTCTTCCGGTATGAAAACAGCTGCAGTATACTTACATATAATAAATAAATAAATCTTAAAAGAAAAAAAAAGCACTTATTAAAAAAAAAACAAGTATTTAAAATTCACTAGGTAACTTTGAAGCTATAGATGTTTCCTCCCATCACATAGCAGATTATTTCCTAGCATGGCAGACAAGCACAGTGCTGAAGTCTCCTGTCACCCTCACAGTACCTGTGGGCGACAGGCAGAAGTGCCTTAGTTGT
>JADRCD010228112.1:0-34674 GCA_019843815.1 Montemys delectorum | reverse complement strand
TTTTGTAGATTTTTGAATCCTTTTGTCTTTTTGAAAGAGTCTATTTTTGCTTATTCTGATTCTCTTTTGTCATGTCACACAGAGACTTTCATATTATCCAGAAGTCCTCTATGCCTGCATTGATGAATTATAATTATTATAAAATAAAGATAGAAAACATAAACATTCATTTTTTATGGATGTCAGGAATAAAAATCATAAAGAAGGTAGAAAATTCTGCCTGATCACTGACTTATTGTTTAACTAAACACCAGAAAATACAGAACATAAAAAGCTTTAAAGTTTTAAAAAAATCAACACGCAGAGGAAGATCAAACTACCTGTATTCCCCCTCTGATATTCTGGACATGTTACATGCTGTTCTTCAGCATTTAAATTCCCATACACAGTTACTGTCAACTCTTGTCATTTTTTCTGTAATCAGTTTCCCAAGCATCAGTAAACTGATAAAGATGTTAATCTTTTTTGTACCCAGCTGGTAGATAAATTGATTGAATCAAAAGAGACAAGGCTATAAAAAAAAAAAAAAAACTTGTTTTTCACTCAGCTCCAGAAGCAAATCTAAAGATAATACAACTCACAAATATTTTGAGGGTTGTAACTCTGTCAAAACCCATACTAGCTTCCATTAGATCAAATGTGATGACATCTAAAATCTCTTTAACATCATCTTTGGTGATTCATGACAATATTCATATTTGTCTATCTCACCCTACTTTAAGTTAATACATACCTTGGGCAGGAAAGCCATACTAAAGACTAGCCTCACAACTGTTAGAGATAAAAACTAAGACTCACCAAAAAAGAAACAATGCGAAGACTTTGAAGCTTAACAGACAAATGATTTAATATAAGCAGTCATTTTTAGCAGCAATCTAGATTTCTGCAGAAATTGTTCCCTGGGTATTTATCACTACCAGCATTTTCAGATCCAAGCCAGGCCATATTAATTCAGATTAAGCTCTAAAGTTTAAGTAAAGTCCTGACAACTGTGGCTTTCCTAGATGAAGGAGGAACACTACTTATAAGATCAGCATGTGCCTGCAAAAGTTGTTCATTCTTCCCATGAGCCTGACACATGTATGCTAGAAATGAAGTATCCTGTTCCATTTATGAATCTACTTATCTACCATGTTTGAATCTGTATGTTTTATTTTATTTCTTATTGTGTTTTTAAAATTATAATTATGTACATTTTTACCCACCCCTTCCTCCTTCCAAACTATTCCAGGTACCCTCTTTGCCTCTTTTTACATTCATGTCCCCAGTTGGCATTAATTATTGGTAAATATAAAATATAGACTTTATATAACATATATACATAATACATACACATATATACATATGTATTCATATATGTATAATACATACATATATACACATACATACTCCTAAATACATTAAAAAAAAATTTGGGTCTACCAGCCCCAGCCATGTGCAAGACAGGCTGAGGCCATTCAGATGAAAGACTATGTGATGAAGAGGTAGCAATGTGGTAAAGCAGCAGAGCGTGCATGCAGTGTGCAAAGAGTCATAAGGTCAGTGAATGACGGGTGTGAAAGTTGCCTTAGGTTTGTAATGGACCATATCATTGCTGAAGTTCATAAGTGAGTGAGTGCATAGCAGTCTGGAGCTTATGCATACAAAGACTCAACCTCTGAACATGCTACCAAGTCATGGGATCACCCTGGCTCTAGGCAATGGCAGAGGCCCCAGATGGGTAACGCATCATTTTCTGGATTGGCCCTCCGTGGAGAACAACTGTGATCTCTGATGCCACCAGAGGCTATGCTGGGGTCTGTTGTCCATGCTGATGCCCCAGGTTGTGATGAAGCCTGAGATCCATATGGATATATGTATTCTATGCTGCTGACTGAAGTCTTGGTGATGTCCTCTAGCTTTGCTGTCTAGAAGCCATGTTCATGTAATGCCCTGTGTAGGAATCTGAGGCCACGTTGAGACCCATGACCCATGATGCCACTGAGGGACATAAGTGAGTTACTGTTCCCGATACATCCAGAGCAATTATTGATGTCTGTGATTCACGTTGCCACCAAAGCCCGGGACGATGCTTATGGTCTAAGCTTCCATCAGAAACCACATAGAAACTCATAATCCATGCTCCCAATGACTTTAAAGAACAAGGATGCTACTTTGCCAATGATATCAATGACTGCAGAATTGAAAAAAAAATAAAGATATAGAGGCTTCTGGAACAACCCTTCCTCCTCTCCCCACTCCCAATAGTAACAGCCTAAATGGAAAGCCATTGAATGGAACTCTTTAAAAGTGTGACAAGAATGCTGAAGTGTAGCTCTCCTCAATTAACAGCTTCTAGCTCGGGTCCTGGAAGGAAGGGGATCAGCTCTATTAAAGAGGCAGGCCACTAAGAGTTTGGCCTCACTCCAGTGACAATATAGATAACACAAACTGGACTTTTTTTCATGTTTGTTTTTAATTTGTTGGGGAATGATCAGAAGGGCAGACATGGAAGGACTGGGAAGTAAATGTGATTGGGGTGTATGATGTGAAATTTTCAAAGAATCAATAAAAATATTATGTCAAAAATATTTCAAACTAATGAATGAGTGAAGGGGGCATAAGTGAATGAAATGAAAATAAGAAACTGAAGATTAAAACTACTTAAATATAGCCCTTATCCATTATTTCTGTTTCTATATCATCTCCACTCATGCATTTTAATACTTATTTTCTGGAAATGTGTTTGTTCTCCAAATACATGATTTCTGTGTTATGATTTCACTTTCTACATGCTTTAAGGACAAATTCTATAAAGTGCTTCTTAAAATTCTAGTCTAGTGTGAACCTCTAAACATAAACTCTAGCAAAAATTTTGACTTTCTATAGAGACTAAAAATGGACACCATGATCATAATCAGCATTTATGAGGTATTGTTAGCCTAATGCTAACCCTAGCCTTAATGCTAGTCCAAAATATAACAGCTTACAACCCTAGCCAAACTCAACCACGATGCTTTCATTATAAACCACCAAGTATTCATTATACTACAATGTCTAGTTGGTTGATTTTTTTTTTAAAAAAATGACTAGTTATTTAGATTCTCCAAACTCAAAACTTTGAAGTTTCTACTAAGTGACTAAAGAAAAACAAATTAAACTGTTGGACATGATCACAATCTGCTCAGAGTTGATTATGCAAAATTGACAGCTTATGGCATTGCACACATCTTCAGGCAATGTGCTTTGGTTTGATGTTCAGACTAAGGAGATGGTGCAACTCCAGCAAGGGAACTCTATAGTTGCTTAAAAATTGGGTTAAAAAAATCTATCAGCATGGAGCAGAGACTTTTTGGAGCATATAAAAGGTGAAAAGAAAGTCAATAATCTTCAACAAATACTCATGTTACAAAACTGTCATTTAAATGACTTGACTACTTTTTCTTTTAATGATTGCCAGTAATACTATACATTAAATGCATTATATATTTAAGGTGTTCAAAACTATTGTATATTTATTACTATGGGTAAATTATTGCATATATCTAAATAAAGACAAAGTGGAACATTTCAAATATTAAATAGTTTTTCAGAATTATATAAATTAAAGTCAATTCTGCAAAATAAACTATTTTTCAATTTCAGCTTTCAGAGTCTTGCTTCAAGATGTCTGAGCTATACCATATTTGTTAATGGTATTGACCAGTCTAGTATTTTCCAGTTAAATCACTTGTCCTTTCTTTTGAGTATATTGACTTGAGTGTTTGTTTAAAATAATATTTGGTAAAAAAAAATTCTCTGTGCATCATTACTCAGTTTCAAGCAGTGGTAGAATCTTGGCAGAGTCTATGTTAGGACTCCTGGTTCATGGATGCTTCTAATCTATGACAAGAGACTATAACTGTGATGATAATCAAACTGGAACTATGATATATCACCTACAGTTGAAGCATATTTCTGTTAAAATATTACACTTAAACTAATCAAAATGAGAATAATTACTTTATTCATCAAAGAAGTCAAGTCTTTTAAATACACACCTCTGGGGTTTAGAAAGGCAGGAAGGTGAGTCAGACACTGAATAGTTGACATCAAGAGTAAAGGAAGTTGGAAAAGTTAAGTACATGTCAGGCTAGCTAACATGGCCACTTCATGCTTATCAGTTCTGAGTCTATTCTTTGTACCCATTGATACTGATAGAATACTGTTGTTTGCATCATAAGAGGATTCAAAAAGACTCCCAGTTCAGCCTATATATATATATATATATATATATATATATATATATATATATTTATCTTCCTATTTACATGGAAGCCTTCAAAGAAAGGATTTACTCTATGTTGATCGATTGGAATTTGAACTTATAATTTTAGATAATGGTGCTTAAAATTAATTCTGAAATTTTAATGTTAAAAATGATTGTATTTTTTTCTTGCATTTGTTCAATGCCGTCAATATTAACTGAGATAGATTACTGATCATAATTAACAAAACATATGTACATTTTTCTCAGACAACCAGTGTAATAGTTCTTGGATAAAGACACTGAGTGTCCAATATCCTATCACTTGTCCTTTTATTTGATTAAGTGGTGTCTATATTTTAATAGAAATGTATATCATCCTTATAAGCTTTCAAAGATCCTTCTATCTAGTAGCAAAAAAAAAAAATAAGAGGAATTTCTAGCATCTAAGTTTTCCTACTTCTGTCTCACTGCAGAATGAGAAATGCCTATTCTATTTGCACAGCTTCTAAACTGCCTCACAGGAGAATTCATGATTATTGCTTTGTTTACCATCTGAAACCAGTAGAACTATTAGATTGCAGAAAATGTCTACAGCCAAATTGATTACTGTTTGTAATATTCACCTAGGTACACATTAAGAACACCATCTACAGTGATAACTCCTTCCTATTCATTTTAAACCCATGCAAGTAAAATTTTACATGAAAACCTCTTACTTTTGTGCTTGATATATATGAGGCCCTTAATTGCTAGCTTCTTTTCCTGATGAATAGATTCTGCAGAGCAAGTGTGGAGAGAGTAAACAGTTCTCTTCCTAATTGAATTAGGCTTATGCTGTCAAAGTCTGTTGAACTAGGATATATCAAGATTCCAAATGCATGTGTAAATCTATGCAACCTCAGTTTCCACTTAGATAGAAGCTTTCAGCTCTCAAGCAGAAGCAGATATGCAGGCCTCTAATCTTTTGCTGTCTATTTAGTCAACTCCCTACATCCTCTTGATTATCGAAGTGTCTTCACTTGTTTTGCTTTATTTTCAGAGACGGAATCTCAACTTTTATCCTTCATAAATATCTCTGGTCTCTTAGTATTTAAAAAAAAAAGAAATTAAAATAATGTATTTCCAGGTGAAAGAGGTGTTTATCTAGACTTTCTCCACATATTCCTGTTGAGGTCACCTCTAGAAATTTCATTAGGTCAGATAAATGAATGTACAATGTGATCTGGGAGCACACTATTTCTCATGGTTTTAAAGCATAAGCCACATTAGAGAAGTTATTTGGAGTCACTACCTTCCATTTAAAGCAGCTTGACTTTCACTTGGAAATGAACAAGTTGATTTCCTGTTTATTGCTTATTGATTGAATGATACAAGCAAGAAGAGAATGACAGTTGTTTTCACAACTGACTTTAATGATTTGCAGTAATATTAGGCGGAATCAACATAGGAATCCTGACATTTTAAACAAATAACTGCATTAAAAATAAACAACTTCAATGAACAAATTCTCTTCTTAGTTCATCTTCTCATACAGCATTCACCTTTACAAAGCTACTATCTGTGTCATCTTCATTCAGCCCATGGCCAGAGAGATTGACAAGTATGAATTTGATCAATGGGATTCATTTGTCTTTTGTTTTAATTTTTGCTGTTTTATTGAAAATAAATGTTCTCTCATATAATAGATTTTGATTAGACTTTCTTCTCAGTCCACTCCCCAAGTTCTTCTCCACCTCTCCTCCCATCTGGATCCATCCCCTTTCTGTTTCTCACTGGAAAACAAACAGGCTTCTAAGGAATGATAATAAAATGAAATTAGATAAAACAAAAAATTACACCTCAGCACTGGACAAACATACAAAACAGAAGAACCAGGACAAAGCACAAGAAACAGAGTCTCACGAATGAAATTCCACAAAAACATTCTAAACTAGAAGCCATAATATGTAGGCAAAGAAAAGAGAGAAGAAAAATGTTTGGGGAAAAATTTAAATATTTTTATAAATTTGTTTATTTTTATATATGTATAAAGTTTATAATTTAAACATTATATTTTTATAAATTTCTGAAAATAATAAAATATTAAAGAAATAAAGAAAATATTTAAAGAAATTAAAAATAAAAGTAATAAGGTGAAATTAAAAATAAAAATAAACTAAAAAAATTGAAAGAGTAAAACTTCCTAACAAAATATAATAAGGCAAGGAACATCTAGGGTGACTTTGAGTTCATTCTTTATTGTTCATTGACTCAGGACCTGCAGCCTGTCCTCAAAAAGTACTTTGTTTCTGTCACAAGACTAGCTTGGTTAAAACTTTAGTTTTATTTGCAAGTGATTGTCAATTAGAGATTACTTCTGTATTAGCAGTGTGGGCGTTTGCCAATTTCTTCTTTCAAATCTCTGGTGCTGGTCAAACTGTATCATTTCATGTAGAAGAACCTAAATAGAGCCATATTTATTTCCCTGTAGAAAACATAACACTAAATTAATCAAAGACCTCAACATAATATCATATATTAAATTTGATAGAAGAACAAGTAGGGAATAGTAAAGGGTTTCTGAACAAAACATCATTAATTCAGGCACTAATAGCAACAATTGATAATTGATACCTCACAAAACTAAGAAGCTTCTGCATGGCAGAGAGTGTAGTCATTCAGACAAAGGTGCTGCCTACAGACTGGAAAAACATTTTTAACCATCTCTACATATGATAGGAGGCGAAACTCCAAAATATAGGAAGAACTCAAAAATCTAGATATCAAGAAAACAAATACTCATTTAAAAAGTGGGTTATATATCTAAACAGAGAATTTTCGAAGGAGAATTTTAAATGTCTGAGAACCACTTGAAGGATGTTCAACATCCTTAGTCATCAGGGAATTGTAAATCAAAACTATTTTGAATTTTCATTTTACACATGACAGAATGGCTAAGATTAATAAAACAACTGAAAGCTTATGCTGGCAAGGAAATAGAGTAAGGGGAACATCTATCCATTGATGGTGAGAATGCACACTTTTGTAGTCACTATGTAAATCAGTCTGACAGTCCCTCAGGTAGATGAGAATAGGTTTACTTCAAGATCCAGCTATACCACTCTTGAACATATACATAAAGGTTGCTTTATACAACCACAGAGATGCTTGTTCAACTATGCTCATTGCTTCTCTTTTCATAATATTCAGAAACTATCAACTGAGCTGATACTCAATAAAATAATGGATAAAAATATCTCACATGTACACAATGTAGTATTACTTAGTCATTCAAAACATTAAATAATGAAATTCACAGCTAAATGAATGGAAGTAGAAAAAAATATTCTGAGTGAGGTATCCCAGACCCAGAAGGACAAATATAGTATGTATTAATTTATATGTAGACATTAACTGTAAGGTGCATGATAAGCAAGTAAGAGAATAAGAAGGAACAGTTAGAGATCCCCAGGAAAGAGAAATAAAATAGATAGTTATGGATGTATAGGAAGGGCTAGAACAAGAGAATCGTGTGAAGAGAAAGTAGAAAGAAAGATACTAGGAAGGGAATATAGGTAGAGAGAGCTAAGAGTAAGAATCATTTAAATTATAATATGGAAACCTAATATAGTAGAATCTCCCTAAAATATTAACATATATAAAGCAGATGTGCAAGAAATTGTCAAACAATTGTGTAAGACAACTAGTCATCTCTTGTCATAAAATGAAGCTTTGATTACTGAGATTGAGTTTCATCTAATTGAGTTATTGACCAAATGGGTCTAAGCACAACAAATAAACAGCCCAAGAATATATTCCCTTCCCAAGAATATAGATTGTTCCTCTCCAACCTACTTCATAGCTCTATTGCTAAAGTCAACACGTATACAACTCATTTAACATAGAACTATAGAGCTGGTACTGATATAGATAGAGCCTCTACACAATGCCACAATTCTCTAGTTTCTTTTAAATAGCAAAATCTTTGCATTCTACCAAAAAAAAAAAAAATGAAAACACCAGTCCAACCACAAATCCTTTGAGATACAATGCTGTTCTGCCTGCAAGATATGCTCATGAAATGGAGGCACACAGTTGCTTAGAATAACCATCTAATATCTGATTTGACTTAAGACCCTCTCCATGTGATGGCGCCAATACCTAACAATGCTCGAGTGATTAAGAAACTGAGATTAGAAAGTCCAGAGATGTAGAGCATAACCAAATACTATTGCTCTAAAAAGATTAACAACAAAAATAAAGTATGAAAAAAATTAGTACTAATGACATTCTTCTCTACTCTTTGATCAGTGCCTTACTCAATCATCTTCAAAGAAAGGTGTCTCCAGAAGCTGATGGGTAGAAATACTGTGATTCACAGGTGGACATTATGTAAAAGTGAGAACACTAAATCTCAGGTTTCTACCAAATTCTTCCCTTCCACGTTCAGTGAATCCAGTTCCAGCCAAAATGAGTGCAAGAGTCAGAGGGGATAGATGGCACCAAGATAACAAAGCCCTCTAAACCAACAAGATCTATGCACTATGAACTCACGGGGACTGAGACAGCATGCACACAGCCTGCAAAGGTCTGAATCATGTGGGGTCCTAGAGCTGTGTTTTCCCTTTCAATTGGCTTTAGCCAATAGGGATGTATGTGGGGAACAATGCAAAGATAGGGAGAATGTTGTTTATTTTCTCTCAGAGAAGTCAGTGAGCACCAATGGTTAAGTAAATGAAAGCTCATCTCAAAGGTATACTCAAAATAAGGTGGTTTCCTTTCAGAGTCCTTTAATTTCTTCTACTCCTTTGAGGGTGAAACAAAGTTGTACACTGTAGATAATAGTATGTGTTAGACCTTTCTGCACTTTTCAAAAATGTTGTTCTTATAAGAACTTTTTCTCTCAAAATTTAATTTCTCAGTTGAATGGTAATTACTTTTCTGTTGCGTTCATAATACAACTTAAGGGAGAAAAATGCATATTTTAACTTACAGTTTGAGAGATGATAAAGTATATAATGGTAGGTAAAGTGTGCACAGCCTCTCACATTACTTTGGTACTCATAAAGCTGACACCTATAAAACAGAAAATGGGCTGGGGTATAAAATCTCAAAGCCACCCCCCACGAGACATATTTTCTTCAGAAAGGGTTCACCTTCTAAAACGTAAAAGAAGGAGATTAAGTTCAGACACATTAGCCAATGGGGATGTTTCACCTTTCAGTAAAAATGCCTGCTTCTTAAAAATATACTAACAGATTTTTTTTCGATTTTTTATAATTAGATATTTTCTTTATTTACATGTAAATTTCTCCTTTCTCAGTTTCCCCTCCAAAAAACAAACAAACAAACAAAAACAACAAGAACAAACCCCTGTTGCCTCCCCACTCCCCATGCTTGCCACCCCACCCTCTCCCACTTATTGGTCCTGGCATTCTCCTACACTGGGGCTCAGAACCTTCACAAGGCCGAGGTCCTCTCCTCCTATTGATGATCGAATTTACAATCCTCTACTATACACATGCAGCCAAAACAATCAGTCCCACCTTGGTTGGTGGTTGGGTCCCTGGGAGCTCTGAGGGTACTAGTTAGTTCACACTGTTGTTCGTCCTAAGGGGCTGCAAACCCTTCAGCTCCATAGATCCTTTCTCTAACTCCTTCATTGGGGACCGTGTACTCAGTTCAATGGATGGCTGTGAGCCTCTACATCTGTATTAGTCCTATTTCATTCCTTCTTAAAAGGGGGAACCAAATACTAACAGATTTTTTTAAATTTCATTTAATCTTTTTTTTTTTTAACACTCCAGATTTTATTCCCCTCCTGGTCTACCCTTTTACTGTTCCCCATCCCATAACTCCTACCCGCCCTCCTGTCTCCACAATACTCAATGCAACCTCTTGTAAGTAAATACAATTTTATAACATAATTCTCACATATTTTCTACAATAAAATGTACAAGTTCCAACATGGAGGCATGGAGAGTTGATATAGATCCCATAGTTCCATTTAGCAATGGAGCAAGAGTCATAGTATGTAACAATACATGACATAAGGTTGATCTTGGGGTTTCTACAGTGGCAGATGCTTTTTTTTTTAAAAGTATAAGTTCTATGTCTGGATACAATTGCTTATGTTGACACAATTCAGAATCTCATATTCTATCTGTAAAATTGCATCATTGTACTCATTCCACAATCTTTCATGGAAACATGCTTCACTGAACAGCATGTGAATCCTTCTTGTTTGAAAACAAAGAAATAAAGTGTGAGATTTAAATAAATAGCTTCACTTAAAATGTCATTTTCACAATTACTATACTTTTACTCTGCTGTGAAAATAATTTAAGTTAGAGCAACAATGGATTGACTGTAAAGACTATGCCATCTGACAGGTATAAACTCTGAAGCACAAATACATTTTGAGTCTTTTTCAGATATGCCCTGATTCTCTTGAGTGGCCAAATGGATTGCCCTTGATAAATTAGTCTAGTCAGGTATAAAATGGGCCCAGAATCTTAGTGTTTAAGGTTTTCTTTTTCTTCAAATCACAGAGCTGATCAGATTTAAACCATCTTTACCAACTAAAATAAAACAACATTTACTCAAATGAGTTTCAAAGAGGTATTATTTTATAAGAACACATATTTAGCTTCATATGCTGGTGTTATACAACAGTTTATCTATTTGATGCTATAAGTCTTTATACCTGTGTCATACCCATTCAGAAACAATCCTCTTTGATATGAGTAATAGATACTTAGTATTCTTAAGTTACCCCTTGGATGCTTCTATTTTGTCTCATATTTTTATGTATTCTTCACTATTAGAGCCTATGCTATGTGGAGTGAGTCTTAATTACAAGTACTGCAATGACAACATAACTCTAAATTGAGAATATCTTAACTTTCACTTTAGAGAAAGAACATGACAGAGCTCATTATAGCAATAACTGCATAATTATAACGGAATTAGGTATTTAATCTTCACTATTGGACAATATCTTAAAAGCATAAGTGTCCTCTTGTCTTTGTCCATGTATACTTATCTTTTTATGTCCTGTAATTTGCTTTTAACATTATGTTAACTACCCTTATTATGATTGGAATTTTTCTCTTTACACTTATTTTTAATGCCCCACTTTAAGCAATAGTCAATCAACTTAATTCTGTGGATATCTTTATTTGTCAGTTAACGTAGGAAAACGTTTTGCTTTGGCTAGTCATTCAGGAAAATGTCTCTTTCTTAATGTAATTGCTTGGTCTTAATGCTGGTTTGATTCACAATACACTTTTTAATATAGTAGAGCAATCTTGCTCGAAGTGCTGTCTGACCCAAAGGATGCATTCTTTATTTAGCACCAATAGTAATGGACTCAGCAGAATTTAACCTATGATTATCTATGTGAACTTCACCACATATTAGACCTCATTACCTCACAGTAATAGAAATCTAGTTTAGTTCTTACATGTGTGTGTGTTTGCATAATTCTGTTTAATCTTGTAATGCAATAATTGAGTTTATTAACATTGATGTCATTTCAAATATGAAAGTCATATGGTTAAGTAATATATAATGGACAAACATTAAATGTTTAGGTGAATTTCCAGCAACACCCAGACTATGTTTCTGCAATTGATTTCTTGCTTCAAGTCGGATTTTTTTCCAATTCAAGTGTCCTTAACTTAGAAAGAAAGACAATGCTAAATCTAGTAGACAGGTTAGTTTGCAATTTTGATATGTACAAGAATCCTCTGAAGATCAAGTCAAATTAAGTTATCCTTCTTACATCGTTCTTTCATTTATAATATCATTCTTTTACTTATAATATCTTTTAATTTAATTCTTTTTGACAATATTTAACTTAATCAAATAATATATAATAAAAAAGAGCATGGAGGAATGCTCTGTGAATATACATTGTAACGACTTACCAGTGCACACAGTGCTACTGCCCTTTCCTTCTCTTCTCATGATTCTGCTAGAGGACACATTCAAAGAGAAGAGATACAGTACTCATGTACTACAGCATCACGATGTCAGAATCACTTCTATAAAGATATTTCTACTCAGATTCATGAAGAAGAGAAATAAGAAAAACTTGGTTTCCTCATGGCCTTGTTTCAACCTACCTACCTCAGAAACTCCTATGTGTCTAAATTTCAACTATGCAAAAAGTTCAGTTCCCTCTTACTGCAACTTATATAAGTATCTAGTATCATATGTGATCTGATCTGATATTTAATAATTGATTTCTCATAACTCCAGAAGATTTCCTAATTGGTGGTGGCTGAGTTTTAGTTTACTTGGACTTACATTGTATGTTGCCTTCTCTCTTACTACTCTAAGAAGAATTATAAACAGCAGTTTATCTTAAATTAATTTCTTTCTAAGGATATCATAAGTGAGAAGGCCACTTATCAGAAATATATGTTATCTTTAAAAGTGTACTAACATGCCAGATTGTTCTTTACTAAATATTGGAATGAATTACGAGTAATCCCACATTATCTCATGATACCTCAGTGATTTAGATGTTAATATGTAGTTTTGGATGATATCCTGGTTGTTCTAGAAAGTGTTGTGAGAGACCACACTGCGAAGACCACAAATCAAGAGGGTACTTTTCTTCAGGGTATTGAATATAGAAGGAATTCCCTGCAAACCCAGGCCTGACTGTATAAACATGCTGGAAAATACTGCTGAGTGATTTTCTATCTTCCCATTTTATAGTAAGCATAGAACAGTTAACATTTAGTGATGCTATCTTGTATCATACAATTCAAAGACAAAATAATTATAATGTAGTAAGTTAATACTTTAACAATTATCATAAAATTTATAATCATAAAACAGCCTGAATTTTCTATTTCTTAAACTGATTTCAGATCCATCATCTACTTAAATTGAAAGAAGAGAGCATGAAATAAAGAACACAAAGAATATTATTACAGCTTGGCCAGTGAAGAAATTTGGAATTGTGATTTTAAAGAATTGTAAGGCAAGGTTCTTCACGGTAGGGCGTCCCATTATATAAATGAATGTAAGACTCATATAAGGGAATGATGTGTTTATTATTTTTCTTTTCTTTTCTTCCTTTCTTCTTTCTTCCTTCCTTTTTTTTTTTCTTTCTTTTTTTTTTTGGGGGGGGGGTAAAAACATGGAATTTCCAGATGCTTACCAGTGAAGTCATTGTTCAGATCAAAACACTTATTTTGACCAACAACCCAGCTTGTTAACTGAATTTGAGGTCTGAAAGCTGGTTACTGTGTCTTAACTGACTTATTCTTTAGTGCTGTGGGCTGTGGTGAACAAATGGAAAGGCAATGATGAAGATGCTTATCATTGAAATTCCATGGTCTCTATGAGTAAGATCGGCAGCAAGATTTACTAAAATATAACACTTATTGAATTTTTCACTCAGTTCAATAATCTGTTAAGTAAACAGACTCCCTTTGACAAAGCAGAAGAAATGTAAAACCTAGAAGACAATTTGGGAATTAAACTATAAGGCACAGAAGAATAGGAATAATGCATTGATGAACTCTCCACTCATGTACATAAAAACCCTTGCTGGATTATCAGTGAACAGCAGGCAGTTGGTAAAATAATCTTCTAATGAAATTCAATGGAACTACAAAAATGGGCAGAGAGAGATATTACTTTGTAGAAATTTTTCCAATTTTCTTTTTTGAGATATATTCTCTTTTATTTGTCCAATTTTCCTTTGAACTCACTCTTGTAGTCTACATTGACCATAAACTACTGCGTCATTTGATATGGTATGTCTGCATCTCCAGACCTATAAAAAACATTCTATTTTTTTTCTTACATTAATGAGTTGGTAAGTTTATATTTATATATGTCTACATATATGTACATTTGTATGAATAAGTAGAAATATTAGACAGATGACACATAGATGTTATCACACATAAATCTTCAGACAACGATGCGTTTTTATTATCATAAGTTGTTCTCAGAACTGTGAAGCACGCCCATGCATTTTATAATATTAATTTTAACAACATTTTCCTAGACCCTGCTTTAAATGATACCCTAAGGGAACCATTGAGAAATATGCAAAAATGAGTAATACCTTGCCTGTTGCAATATTAAAAGAATATTATATCATTGCACACATAACTATGTTTTTAACACATGGCAAAAAAAGAAAGAGATAGCTTAGTTTAGGATCAGTGACCATAATTGATTGCTCTTTGTTTTCATGGTTTCCAGCAAGTAGCATGATAAATGACATACGTCTTATTTTTATCAGTCTGAAATCTTGTTTTTGTTGTAAAGATTAGGAAAGACAAATCAGAAGTCAAAGAGAACTGACATGGAAATCTTTCTGTGTTGTAAAGACCTTTAAATTAAATGTTCCATGACAGGATAGGCAAATAACTCCAGGGCATAATCCAAATTTGCTTCCCTTCCATTTCTAGTGTTAGGAAAAGAGAAATACATTTACAAACAGAATCTTATATAATATTTTATTTTGCTTGTAAAACTAGGGGGGTCACTCTTTCAATTCATGTCAGTAGACATCATTAATCTTGTAAGTCATTTAGAGAGGCCTCATTCTCCTTTGACATAGGAAGCAGGCTTTAGTCACATAACACATTTATTTTCTAATATAGCATAAAGCAAGCCAGAACCATAATAGGAAACATAGGTATATAACACACACCAACACACACACATACACACACACACACACAAAGACATACACAGACAACACAAACACACACATATACATCCACAGTCACGTGTGTGTGTGTGTGTGTGTGTGTGTGTGTGTGTGTGTGTGTATACATGTGTGTGTGAGTGTTTGTCTGTGTGCAGGCACATGTGAACCACATTTCACATGTGGAAGTCAGAATATAATCTAAGGTGGTGGTTCTCACTTACCACAAGGAATCAACTGTTTCTTTTCTATTTTGCCATAGAAACCCTTGGGATTATAGCAACGTCATATCCTGCTTAGGTACCACATGGTATCTAGCAATTTGAACTCCATTCCTAGCCTTCCTGCTTTTATGCACTGATCCAGATCCCTGACATGTCATTAATTTTTAACATGGTAGATATTCTGTCATACCAAATTACTAAGATAGCAGTAATTAAACATAGCCTTCCTAGTCTATGCTTAGTACATATTGATAAAGTGATATTTTCCAAATGGAGTAAGTACTCTAAAGCAAAAAGAATAGAAGGAATATATACAGAATGCAAATATCTAGAGAGATCTCACTTTGTTCTTTGAAACACTGGTCTCGGGTCCCTTTCTGTATTTTTCTTCCTTTTTATTACTTGCAAAGCACTTTTCTATTTTCTTTGACATCAATTTTTAATGCAAATAGTTGAAGACTAGCCAAATGGGTATTTTGAGCCTTTGACAGAAATATTCCAAATTAAATGTTGTCAATACACTTGGGATTTGAGTAGTAAATATCGACTGAGTGCATTTTGAGAGTTAAATCAACTCAACACAGCAAACATTTGTATGGCTAACCCAAAACTTTCCATGACTTAATATTGATTTTTCCTCCCAGGAGTTCTTTAATGAGCTTTATGAAGGACAGCATGACATTTGTGAAGAAAGACATATGACAAGGGTAACCATCAGAGAAAATAATTGCTTGACAAATAGATGTTCTGTTCTGTCTTTTTTACATTCTAAGAAGTTATGTCCCAATCTGTGTTTTGGTGCTAGAACATTAATAAATACATTGAGCAGTGCTGTATATATTTCCAGGATGATGCCTTGGCTTGTTACACTACTGAGAATTGAGTAAGTGTAAGGACACAAGCCCCTCATCTCCTCATTCCTCTTTTCTTCCTCAGCATTAGATCTAATCACATGAATCAGACATTGTCGGTTTATTTCGCGCCTACTCTATTGTACATAAAGCTGTGAATGATTAAAGAAAACCACATGCTTTCCCCAGTCCTGGTCATTATTAACTAACACAATTAGAAAATAAAATGAATGCTCAATATTAATTGTCCACTCATTAACAGACAGAAAACTTCATTAAAATCCTGAGAAAGTTACATATTTACAACAATTGCTAGAAGAGACCTTTTAAGTTGGACACTTTTGCTAATTGGTAATTCTCTTTAATCTCTACATAGTCAAGGCCAACAAATTAAACAATAGTGTAACAATGCTTATACTTTTACTGTATAATGAGCTATACTCACTCTGAGAGCAAAGTAAATTAGGCCCGATTTTCTTTTCCTGTTCTATTTTGTGTATTGGGCATGTTAATATGGAGAATGTCTTTTGAGGTCTTAAACAGTCCAAAATCTTTCAGAGGTGTCTAATTTGTGATTTCAGTCTGCTAGTCATTCAGCAACATTTTATTTGACATTTCTAAAATATTTGAATGCAATCTAGGGTAATTGTCTTGTCATTTCCTTGTTTTGTTCTTACTAAAACAAGAAGTTGAGACTGTTAAACTTTATTATATAAGTCATTATCTTGAATAAGTGGTAAAAAGAGAAGTCAACTGAGGCAGAAAGTATCTTATTTTTAGTGATAAAATTATTTATATCATTATAATATCAAATTAGCTTTTTCTTGAATGTCAAGATTGTACTCCTGCAAACTCGTATAGTAGTTCTAAGACTGAAAATGGCATTGTATTATTATGTAAACGAACACAACTAAGACCTAGATTCAGACAAACATGCATGCACATGTACACACACACACACAAATACA
Organism: Montemys delectorum; assembly: GCA_019843815.1. NCBI lineage: Eukaryota > Metazoa > Chordata > Mammalia > Rodentia > Muridae > Montemys > Montemys delectorum. Next base: position 17,737 of record JADRCD010228112.1, on the reverse strand, counting down.
AACATACACACACACACCAGTGTTTCTTTTGATTTGAATAGGAAGAGACTATTTTAGAGCATGACCAGACATGTTCAGACAGCTTACCTAGAAGTATAATCTTTACTCATCTCAATGATGTTTTTTAGTGCACTTCCTTTGACCACAATATCACTCTGGGAAACGAAGGTTTCACTTTTCCTTTCAGAGGGCATTAAAAAAAGTATTTTAACTTAAATTGTCTGAGAGTTATCTAGGTCACATTCACAGCTGTTAACTGGCATGGCATAAGCCTTCCTTTTCTTCCCGGATGACAAGGTCTATGTAAGTGTGGACGGAGATGGAAAAGGAGTCATGGCTTCCTGGGCTTATTCTCACATTTTCCTCAGTCCCAGGGGTGTTTTTTTTTTTCTTTCAGCTTTTCAGATTCACAAACTTAATTTAACTAGTTTACAGTGTGAGCGGCTCTCTCCCTGCTGAATCGATTCATGGTGTTCTGAATTACAGGAGCCTGCTGGAGGAGCTGTAAGGCAGGAGCATTAATTTATATTTATAAAAGTACCTAATAGAAGAAACATTATGGCCTAATCATCAGAAACACCTGCCCTCAGAAGATAAAAGTCATAAGAATCTATAACTATTGCTACTACTTAGTGTGAAGAGCTTCACTGATGCATTCTGAGTTTACAGGAGAACTTACAATCAGAATGAACATTTTCTATACAGCTTCCTCTCACAGTTTCTCGTTAAATAGTTTCATTGTGAGCTCAAATAGTCAAATAAGACCTCAGTGATAGTGTCAATCTTTGTGCCATCAAACATCACTGTGACCTAACTTCAAAATTATCTCTGTTCTATTTAGGCCAAATCATAAGACATAAATATGTAAAGTTGGTGTATCTAGTATGCATTATACAGGGCTTTGTATATGACCTCATAACTTGCTTAAGTCAATGGGTGGCTTATGGAATTTTTATGGCAAATCATTTAACTTAGATCAACTTTAGTTGTGTTTATGAAGAACAGACATATATTGTCAGATGTATTATAAACAATGTAGGAGGTCCTGTATCTCTAAAATTGAAATTCAAGATCCAAAACATGCCATTGTTGACCACTATTTTTATCCTACTGAATATAAGCTGCATGTGTAAACCATCCAAATTGTTATAACACAGAAGTCTTGGTTTTCTAGCTTAAACTTCATTAATGGGCATACATTTTCTTTTTAAAATTTTGTATCAACTGCAATGACTTTGCATCTCTTTTGACTCACATTGGGGCAAATCTTTCTTTGGACCTGTTCACCAAATATTTCCATGGGTCCTAGAAATAACCCCTTCGTAGAAAGATTACAGAAGAATAATTCTATCTATGTGTCTTAGGAATAATATGTAGCTTCCAATCACAACCAGGTAACTAATATCAGATTAGATTCCACATGAATATATATTATGATATATGTACATATATGTATATGTGTGAATGATTTAATATATATGTGCACAAGCAAAATCCACATATATAATATGTGTGTGTATATTATATATATATATATATATGTATCAGACAATGAAGAATAAGCAGTATATGTTTGTGGAAATTTAAATAAAGTTTGTAAGATTATTGTAAATGTATTACTACTTATTAGTAAACACATGGCAGATACTACATCAGAAGAAAGATCCCAGTTATAGCATATGGAATATGAAAAGACTGAGTCCGGAAGGCAGGACTTCTGAAATATTATTCAGTCATGAATTTTAATGAAGATTTTAAATAACCCACATCAAGTGTAATGCTAAAGGACATTAACCTTCTTGAGTGGAAATAGTTACAAAAGGTCACTTATTAAATAATTTTATTTAAATAAAATGATGTTTTTGTGGAGAAAAAAATGTCCTGAATGTAGCTAGATGAAGGGTAGTGCTTCTTTGGGAAGTTTGCTGGTTAGAATTAAAATGACTGGCATAGGCTCAGATTTGTATGTTCCACCAAGGAGTGGGACTAATCAAAAGGATTCTGTGGTGTTAAGAACCCATGTCACTGAAGTGGGCTTTGAGGTTTCTTGTCGTGAAGCAGGATGAATAGGTTCTTTGTGTCTCTGGTCCGTCTGTAATTAACCGTCGCCAGCTCTGAGAAGAGAAGCAGGCAAGTTTGAAGCCTGCTCAGGACAGGTAGCAGGGGTCACAGATATTTTCTGCTACAGTGGCAGCACCAGTGCCAGTGGCAGAGGTAGAAGCAGCTGCAGTAGCAACCAGCAGGTGGCAGGTGGCCTTAGCATGAGCCTGACTAGCCAGTTGGGTCAGAGGTCCAGTGATAAAAGCATCAAGAGTGAAAACTTCCCCCACGCGTTTTCCACTCAGTAAAACACTCTCAGAGGATTCTCCGTGAAATAACTTGTGCACTTTATTCCTCGTGCGTAGGGATTTTATGAACGCCTAAATGTAGGGTGGGATCCAAGGCAGATGCTTCCCATTGGCTGAGTTTGAGATGCTAGTGATGCTCTGTTTTTTTGTTTTTTTGTTTTTTTGTTTTTTTGGGGGGGGGGGTGGATGGGAGAGACTCCAAGTATTTTCCCTATGGGGCTGGTTGTCATGCAATTCTCAGTGTGGTGCTATGGCTGTGTGTTCCAGAGACATCAGAGTTAGGTAGGGTGTTGGCTCCATTCCTACCTTTTTCAAATCTGAGATTGACAGGGGTTTGAGCACACTCAACCTTACAAGTCCTTCTGTCTGGTCTCTTGGTTCACTTGCCCCACAGTTTCAAAAAGATATGTCAGATCCAGATTTTCTCTCTCGGCCAGCAGGACAGGATATTGATATCTACTCCTTTTCCAGCACCATTTCTGCCTGCATGTCACCATGTTTCCCGCTATGGTGACTTAATAAACTAAACCTCTATCAAGTTCTCAACTAAATGCTTTCTTTTAGGAATATATCCTTGGTTGTAGTGTCTCTTTACCTCAAAAGCATACTGGTGAAGATAGGGATTATGATAATGGCTAAAATTCTTAAGATTTATTTAAGGAGTAACAATGATATTCAAAATTATGTATCAATGAAATTATTAACAAAATGAAATTCAACGTTTCCTAGGTAGTAGAATGGTTAATTTATTTAAGATTACAATTAAAACTCTCAGCTCCGATATCAGTAACTGATACACAAAAATAAGGATCCAAACTTGGTTTTATGGCAAAGCTAAGAAGAGAGCTAGATGCCAACTCCAAGAATTCCTTCATACAAGCACACTCAAAATATTGAACAAAATAACATAGGTAAACATGAAACAGACCACATTCGAAGGACATTAGGTAAATAAAATGTATTTTGATAATACCAAAGTAAAAGGATTTTTGTGGAGAAAAATCTTTGTAATATGTTCCTTATATGTTACCAGTCACTAGAATTCTGTTAAATTAGGAATCATCATCTGTCATATGTAAGTAAAAAGTGGCCACTAATCTTAACCATCTGAGGTCCAAAAAGTGCCTTAGAATTTTGATTCAAAATAGTATAATTACTATTCAAATATATATCTATTTACTCAACCAGTTATTACTAACCAGTAGCTGCAAGTCATTGGTTCTAGATATAAAAATACAAAGACAGAACCAGGATTTCATCACAGAAATTCAAGAAGGTAAATTAAGAGAAAAATACACTAATGTAAATGCTTATAAAAATAATTGGTTAAAAACTCAAAATTGAAGTACTAATGAATATTGACTTATTTCGATGTGTAGTTTTGTGCTAATGTTATTATAATTGAAAATGAAGTATTCTCATTTGTTAGGGTAGGAAAAAAATACTACAGAGTGAGAAGTTTTGACATCCCAAACTAAACACTTCATAATTATCAACTTAGTGTTGCTAAGGTCAGTGCACTGCTGTTTCATATTTTCTGCAACCTCCATTAATAGATTAAAGATTGCTATCGTCTAAATATGAAGTTTGTCTTTCTTGATCTGTATGTATGTATTTACTAACTGCTTCATAGAAGGCCATCTGTTACACCGAATTGGGGGCAGCCAAAATGCTCACTGTTAACCTAACTACCTCTTCAAATATGTTCTTTCCAAGGACATGGTCAGGTCCTGGAGCTTAGGCCTTCAGAGCGAGAGTGTGGAAGGAAAACCATTTATTCTACATTAGTTAGGTTTGGATTCACTGTCTTTTCTCATCTCCCGTATACATGCTCGATAACTCAGCAGATGACTGCCTTAATATTAAAAAAAAAAAAATCACATCTTTTCAGCTCTAAAACTCTTTACAAGAACCATGGCAGAAATCTTCCTCAAAAGCCATCATATTCCATTTTATTGATAATCAAAAAAAAAAAATTAGGTTGTTTGCAAGGAAAATGTATGGAACTGGAGATGATTATGTTAGGCAAAATACATCTAAGTCAGGGATGGGCAGATGCAGTTTCCTCTCAAATACAAAATTTAGGACAAAGTATATGAAGGCCAAATATGGAAGCAAACTTGAAAAACGTGTGTATAATTTACCAATTGGGTGAAGTATATTCCACAGTTAATGTATATCATAAAGTCAATTTATGACACACATTCTTCACTTGCAATTTTATTTATAGTATCATACCTTGTACCCAAGCAGTGCTAGAGTGTAGGAAATTACATCAGCATCCTTTATCAAGGGATTTTCTGGTTACTTCTGGTGATCAGAAAGAAATGTGAACCCCCCCTTTTTTTGACACTCTGCCAATGAACCACCATCTAAACTACCATTTTAAAGGTAAAGAAAGTGAGATCTTTAAAGTGAAGTGCACCTAAATCAGCCTGGGTAGAGACTGGTTCCAAATAACTCTAACCTACAAGTGCATTCACTCTTTTCTCTTTTCTGGACCTTGTTATTTGCAAGCATGCTAACTTATGAAAATACATCAATGTGCATATGTTAAAATGTTTCATTTAATAACGTTACTCTACATGGATACATTTCTATGTTTAGGAGTTTGGATGAAAAAATATAGGTATGTACTTGAATGAATTAACTCCCGTGTAGGGACAGAAAGATTCTCAGTATTGAATGAATACCATCAAAATGCAATGTATTATGTTCTCAATGGCTAAATGAAAATATTGTGTTAACTAATATGAAATATTATAAAAACCTATATAAATGAACTATTCTAAAATATATTACATATGCATATACATGCATTTAATATGAAATAACTATTACATTGTATTTGTATAAATGAATATTCATTGTATAAATTTATATTTAAAATATATCACTTCTCTCAATAAATTGTTTTTGAGGAATTAACATTTTAAACCAATTCTTCTATTCTCTGAACATGTTTTTATTTATTATAGGAAGGGGTTTAGAATCCTTAGCAATGTACAAAGTGTCTTGACTAAAGGTAGTTCAGCATGCTGTAATCTAGAGAAGACAAGAGGGAAAAAAACACAATCAAGAAAGATACAGCCCCATGAATCTAATGGGCAATGACATAAATGAGCAGATTATTCAAAGGGAAAATGCACACACGAATTTTTGAATTTTCACACTGCCAGGTTGTATCAGAACGAGAGCTTCCATCTGGCTGAGGAGGAAGAAATGTGTGACCTCCAGATGAGTAGGAGAGTACAGCTTTAAAGATGAGAAATGAAAATGTCACCAAAATTTTGAGAAAATACTGTTTCCCAGGAGCAGATTAATGAAGCAGAAGCCTAGCTCCAACTGTCAGCCGCTGAATTATTAACGGGAGAAGCGGAACCTGAGGACAGGTGCAGGCTTGTCCAAAAACTGAAGGATCTTACACAACATCTCCAAGTGAAGCGCAAGATGCTTCCTCTGACTTTTACCCGAACATTTTAATGGCTCATTTGTTTGAGACTTTAACATCTTTAATAGTTCATATTTTTGCATACATCTGTATCAATTTCCTTGCACAGAGGAATAGTCATGAATTGTAAGTGGGTAAAAATGGGTAAAGAAACCAGATTGATATTACCGCATGGTACTCATCTTAGATCTGTTTCCAGTTAAACATCACAAATGTTAAGAGCTGCTTTGAACAATTTCTTAGCTAGTGAAATAGAAGAGTCTATTTAAATCTGTCCTTTTGGTCAATGATACAAAGTTTAAAACCTGTTTCTGTGAAAATGTGTCATGTGTGACATGAGCAAGCTTATCTAAAACCTCTTACTTCAATTTCTCATTTGGAAATAATTCTTGATTCACGTTTATGTTGAACATTAGCTAAAGATTCAGAATAGACCTATTTTGACTCTCTTATTCTAGCACCTCAGAGCTTGATATATCCTGATTTTACTTCTCTGATATAGGCTCTTCTAGTGTTTTGTTTTTAATTAGTTTATTTATTTTTTTACACTTCACATTTTATTCCCACACTCTCTTCACCCTCCTACTGTTCCACATCCCATACCTCCTCCTCACCGCAATCCCCTCTCTCTACGTGGATGTCCCCACTACCCACCCCACCTGACCTCTAAAATCTCTGGGGCATCCAGTCTCTCATCTCTGAATAAACCAAGACCGGGCAGTCCTCTACTGTATGTGCATTTGGAACCTCATATCAGCTGGTATATGCTGACTGTTTAGTGTTTGAGAGATGTCGAGGGTCCAGATTAATTGAGACTGCTGGTCCTCCTACAGGATCGCTCTTCTCCTCAGCTTCTTTCAGCCTTCCCTAATTCAACAACAGGGGTCAGCTGCCTCTGTCCATTGGTTTGATGCAAATATCTGCATCTGACTCTTTCAGCTGCTTGTTGGGTCTTCCAGAGTGCAGTTACGATAGGTCCATTTTTGTGAGCTCTCCGTAGCCTCAGTAATAGTGTCAGGCTTTGGGACCTCCCCTTGAGCTGAATCCCACTTTGGGCTTGTTGCTGGACCTTTTTTTCCCCTCAGGCTCAACTCCATTTCCATCCCTGTAATTCTTTCAGACAGGAACAATTATGGGTCAAAGCTATGACTGTGGGATGACAACCCCATCCCTTGTCCTATCTTCCTGCTGGAGGTGGGCTCTATAAGTTCCCTCTCCCTACTGTTGGTCATTTCATCTAAGGTCCCTCTCTTTGAGTCCTGAGAGTCCCTCATCTCCCAGGTCTCTGGTGCATGCTGAAGGGTCCCCCCCAACCTTCTATCTCCAGAGGTTGCCTGTTTCCATTCTTTCTGCTGACCCTCAGGGCTTCAGTCCTTGTCTGTCACCCAACACTAGATCAGGTTCCCCTCTTCCCCCCTACTGCCTTACTCCCCTGTCCACTTTCCCTCCCAGGTCCCTTACTCCCTCTCCACTTGTGATTGCTTTTTTCTCCTTCCCAAGTAGGACTAAGGCATCCTCTCTTGGGTACTTCAGCTTTTTGAGCTTTTTGAGTTCTGTGGACTGTATCTTGGGTATTCTGTACTTTTTTAAAAAAGCTAATATCCACTTATTAGTGAGTATATACTATGCATGTCCTTTTGGATCTGAATTACCTCCCTCAGGATATTTTCTAGTTCCATCCATTTGCCTGCAAAACTCATGATGTCCTAGTTCTTAGTAGCTGAGTAGTGTAAATGTGTAAATGAACCACATTTTCTGTATCCATTCTCCTGTCATGGGTCATCTGGGTTGTTTCCAACTTCTGATTATCACAAATAAGGCCACTATGAACATAGTGGAACACATGTCCCTGTGGCAAGGTGGGGAATCTTTTGGGTATATACCCCAGAGTCGTATTGCTGGGTCTTCAGGTAGATCTATTTCCAATTTTCTGAGGAGCCTTCAGATTGATTTCCAGAGGGGTTGTACCAGTATGCAATCCTACCTGCAAAGGAGGGGTGTTCTTTCTCCACATCCTTTCCAACCTGTATTGTCACCTGAGGGAACCACTGAGCCATCACTCCAGTACTCTTCTGATACTTTATAACCAGAGAAAAGTGTTGAGATCCATGCTTAAAGAGGAAGTCAGTGAGATCAACATCTGTTGAAACCTTTAACTGTGAAAGGGAAATATCATTTATTTCTGAACAAATAATTAGGGAGATTCAGAATACATACTTGTTTTTCTTTATATTTTTAAATATCATTTTTTAGTTGTATGTAGTAAAAAATAAAATATCTTGTCTATATTGGACCAAAATTCACATAAGTGCTTTTATGGTGATGAGACAACTCACCGCTACTAATAATAACTCTACATTGAATATTGTCACTGGTGAAATGCAACCTTTATTTCTTTCTTGTATCCCTTCAAGCAGGTATTTGTAACCAAAATGAATACAAGGTTACAAATCTCTTGATGTCTAGAGTGTTTCTACCTAAAACTAGATGAACCAATTCCTTAAGGATTCTAGCTTGGGGAGTAGTGCCTAAAAGAATGTATTTGTGCTAAAGAAAAAAAAAAAAAAACATGTCCTGATGGATGAGTTACAAGAACTTGTTCTGAATAACTGAATTGGTTATCGTGAAAGCATATTAGTACAATGCAATGTGTCTTCATGCTTAATGTCTTGGTGTGAGGAATGTAACACCATAATATTCTCACCAAAAGCCAAGAATAATGAACTAGAATGCTGTATTCTGTGTAAAGTGAATATGAGAATAAGGAACTAGAACATTCATTTCTTATAAGGTTGCTCAGACTTGAGTATTGTGTTGTGGTAACAGAAAATGAATCATGAGTATCCCTACACCTGAGCCTACATGCAACTCTTCCACGTGGTCAATGTATCTTCAGAAGTTTATTTTTAAGAACATCGATACTAAAAGATCTTTCATGTTTTCATCTCCTTCTGAAGATTGGGTTTATAGCAAATAAGCCATGAACAAAAATGCTAAGGTAAACATTTTACCAAAAAGTTCGAAATAAACAACAGAAGCAAAACATATTATTGATTTCAGAAAGATGATGAGAAACAGAATGCATTGTGTTCTCATTTTCTCAAATAAAGAGGTAATGTTTTACATAGAGTACAGTAGTCCACTGTGCTAGTACTGGAGACCACTGTACTATAATTTAGCCTTTCTTCGACTTGTTGTGAATATATATATATATACATATATATATATGTATATACACATATATATATAGCAAGCCACTTAAATCATCTCAGATCCATGCTGATAAATAACTGAGTACCTGCCTGATATATAACAGTAAGTCTTATATGTAGAAAGTAAGTAAATTACAACATTAATTAACCAATTAAACTATGAAAATTACAATTAGTAGTTATATTACTTTCCAAACATTTTATTTTCTGAATAATGCATTTTTCTATTTTCCTTTATAGTACAAAATTTTCTAACCACCTATATTCATATAAAGTAAAGACTAAAAGGGTGGTTATAAACTTCTAAAGTAATGTTCTTCCCTCCTTTCACATACAAATATCACATCTACAAAGTCTAGATTTGTTATGGAACTAATTTAAAGATGTGTACATTTTTATTTACCAATCTATAGCCTTGTCTTTTATTTTTCTTTTTGTTATTTACATTTATATCAGTGTGTGTGTCTGTATGTGTTTTTGCGGATGTGTGTGTGTGTGTGTGTGTATGTGTCTGTGAGTGTGTGTGGTTGTGTGTGTAAATGTACATGTGTAAGTGTTCCAGGTACAGCAAGCTGATATTGGATCCCTTGGGGCTGAAGTTACAGGTAGTGGTGAGGCTCCTAACGTGGGTTCTGGGAACAAAACTCCATTCTCTACAAGAGTAACAAGTCTTTTTTTTTTTTGAGTTTTTTTTTGATCTTTTGGTTTTTCGAGACAGGGTTTCTCTGTGTAGCCCTGGCTGTCCTGGAATTCACTCTGTAGACCAGGCTGGCCTCAAACTCAGAAATCCGCCTGCCTCTGCCTCCCAAGTGCTGGGATTCTTAATTACTGAGCAATCTCAGCACCCCCAGAAGCATCATGAATATCATTGCCTTATCCCATTCTGAAAATGGATCTCTATAGATTTGCTTTATTCCTACCTATAATATTGGCTACATAAAAATAATACTAACAAGTAGTCAAGGATATTGTAGATAGGACTCTATGATCATGTACTAAAATCCTGTATGTAAGCTTCATTTTGTTTATTATGTTTCTTTTTTTTATTTTTTTAAAAAAGTTGTTTTCATTATACATATATATACGTGTATATACGTATATATAGCAAGTACACTGTAGCTGTCTTCAGATGCACCAGAAGAGGGCATCAGATCCCATTACAGACAGTTGTGAGCTACCATGTGGTTTCTGGGATTTGAACGCAGGACCTCTGGAAGATCAGTCAGTGCTCTTAACTGCTGAGCCCTCTCTCCATCCCCAATATGTGTTCTTTTATGTACATGGAGATCAATGTGACACAAAGGGGCTTCACACACAGATTACATTCATAGGGTTACTCTCTGTATGTGTTCTAATATTTAGTTGCAGATGACAGTGATTTGCCAACATTTTACCACAGTGATTACATTAATGAGGATTCTCTCGAGTGTGATGTCTTTTGTGTATGTGTAAAGAACTATGACATGCAAAGGCTTTACCACATACCAGGATATCTATCATACCAGGATATCTATCTATCTCATTTATGTTCCATTGCTTACTCTCTCCTCTGATTGTATCATTTTGTGTATTATAACTCTTAACTATTGCTAGCCTTGGGGTATTTTGCTTCTGCTTGCTGGTTTTCCTATAATGTGTATGTACACATCTAGATAAATAGTGACTTTATTAAACTTTGTGCAAATTACTAAGCTTGAATGCTCTGTCTCAGTCTTCCCTGCTATTACATTAACTAACCCCAGAGAGACTGCCTGGTGATTAAAAATGTGATTATATTTCCAAAATTCTGTTTTCATCTATGCTTTTTCATAATCAGTTTTTGTCCTAATATGGGGTATAAAAATAAATTATCTGAGCTGCATTCAATGTGAAATTCCTATAAACTTTATCTAGTAAAGTAAAGACTTAGTTATATTTAACTGTGTGAAATAAGCAAATGGATAGATAGCATTATTTTGAAATGAAGAAATAACAGAATTTTGCAAAGAAAGAAATTAATTTATAAAATACGTTTATACTTATTATATCTACAGGAAAAAATAGGTCATCCTATTTTTGATTACTTGAGATAAATGTTAATAAATTATTACAAATATATGGAAAATGATAAAATAGAAAGGAACTAGATATTGGTTCAACATTTTAACTTTCCCACAAGTTCCTTTTATACAAATTATTACAAGAAAAGAATTAAATATCAAATGAACAATAAGGAGAAGATTTTGAACAAAGTAGAAACACTTGAGGAACTATGTCCCCACTGCAGGTGGGAAAAATGAAGCTGTACACTGAAACACCGTAAGTATTTTTTTTTAATGTAACAAGAAGTATGATTGCATTCAATATATAGGATAAAGGTTAGATGATTTCTTCTTTTAAATATCTGAACTTCCAAGCTATTCTCAAGCAAATACAAAATACATTGACATAAAATACATTGGTTATCTAACTTCTAAAATCAAAAATAATTCAATATAAAGATTTTTCATACTTTTTGTGTATGTGTGTGCATATGTGATACAACTATATGAGTATGTGGATTGGCACATCGATGCACACCTGTAAATAGCTATTCCAGGACTTTGGGTGTCTTCCTCAATTACTCCCTGCCTTATTGTCTGTCAAAAAGGTCTCCTTCAACTAGAACCTCACCATTTCACCCAGTCTGCCTTAATGCTAACCTCTTAGTATCTATCTATTTTTACCTCTCAACAATGAGTTTAAACACTATGTATATAGAATTCAAATCTAGTAAGCCATCTCCCCTCTTCCCATATGTTTTATTTATTAAGACATATATCCCCCAAATGAATGTCCTTTATGTTTGTTGCTAAACTATCTTGGCTATTAAATTTTGAAGGACAAAGTGAAGTTTCTAAAACTGACTATATTTTATAATAAAGACCAAAATAGCCAACAATTCTTTTATGAGAAGGATTTAAGAAGGACTGCCTAATTGCCTAATTCCTCTAAATTATACTTAATTTATGCATGAATCTTGCTATTATTTCTTAGAACCAAGTTTTGATTTTTAATGAGAAACCATACCAAATCAATATACCTTTTTAAACACAGAGGATACAGTGCTATAACAAAGCAGAGTATTTTAGAACAAAATTGCCTTAATTCTCTGGGATTTAGCTCACAGTCCTTTTTGTCTTTGTGATATATTTTTATTTCAATAGTCAGGAAAATATGTACTCTGCTATTAATGTGACTAACACTAACAAAAATTATAACTGCATGAGAGTCAGAAAATAGACATACCAACTTTGCAAGAAATATCAGAGTTTATCCTAGGACAACTTCCATACCCCACACCACAGTGTGTGTGTTTGTGTGTGTGTGTGTGTGTGTGTGTATGTGTGTGTGTGTGTGTATGTGTGTGTGTGTCTGTCTATGCACACATATGTGCATGCACATATGCATACACTTGTGACTGTACTTACACGTCAAAGTAAGAAGTATGTATACTTGTGTATTCTAACTCTGTCACTTTATCAAAGCACTGAGAAGTGAACTTCCTCACCTGGAATTTTACATGTATGTTGGAGATATAAATTCAGTACCAAATATAGAAAAAATTTTAATCCATCAGCATAGCTGCTCTGACAAAGAATCACATCCAAAGACCCTGTAAGTGTCTGCATTATCTGGTTGAAATACAGACATGCCTTTAACCCCAGGTTACAGAGGGAAGTAGGTCTCTGAGTTCAAGGCCAGCCTGAAACAGAGCAAATTCCAGGCAAAAAATAAAAAAAAAATAAAATAAATAAAAGCTTACATACAGGCATGGTGGACTCCTAGAACTCTGGACACAGAGGCTTGCACATCTTTGAGTTCTACTCAGTCAGATCCATTGAGTCAGTGAGTTGAGAGGCACTTCTGGGTAGGTGAATTTATACAGTTCAGTGCATGTCAACAGAGGTAGTTGGAACTATAGAATAAGAAGAAGCAAGAAGATTTCTACAAATTGTGAGACTTAGTTTGAGGCCACACAGAAAAACGCATTAAGAAGCTGAGAGAAGCCATATTGAATTTGTCAGCTTGGAAAGGACTTTTGATCCACAATAGCTGAATTGACCTGCCAGTCATAGTTCAAGAAGAACTAAAAAGGGCTGAGCTTGTTTATCTGTATGCCTCTGAGACAACAATTATATAAGGCAAATAAATTTAAACCCACACCTACACAGAAAGCACTTTAGCTTTGGGGCCATCTTCCTACTCCTTCAGCTGTCTTTTATTCTCAGGTTCTTAGACTATTAATTCAATATTTGGCTCATGAAATAAATTTAAGATTCTTTAGGATATTTTAAATAAACACTCACACTTATTTTATCAGTGTACCTTTGCTTATTATTTTAGTGTTGTCTGTTGTTTCTCTAGTGACTTACTTGACTCTGACATTATAGGAATCATAACTGCTCAGAATGATGTTGTCTAAGGCAGTAGATTGTAATCCCTCTTAACAAATTGATGTTGATATTTGCATCACCAACAATCTCCAGATTAGTAAATATTAACTATATTTTAATCCTTATTAGTGCATACACCAAAATATTTGCCTGGTTTCTGCCCTTAGCTAATGTGTAATTTAAGGTAACAACTTGTCCACCAAAGCCACAGATGTGCTGTAATGACAAGAGAATATATAATTCCTAGAGTGTCTGTAAGATTATGAAAGTGTGTGGTTCACTAATTGAAAAGGAATAAGAAAATCATTGGCAATAGGGTTGTGGGCATTCATACTGGTAAAACTGGGATATTTCCAATTTATTTATAAGTTATTAATGATAACAGAAGCTGGGAATTAAAATTGCATAGTTGTCAAAGCTCTAAATATTTGGATAACAGGAAACATAAAAGATGTTAGAGATGATGTAAATGAGAGCAATCATTTTGAATGCTGAATCCATAGACTGAGTAATCAGAATATAATCAATGAAGTACAATATGAAGCAAGTCACTTACAAATAAGGAATGCTCCAGATTTTGATTGGAAAAGCATGTACAGATGTATTTATTTACTGTAAATGATGAACTACTTACTGAAGACTGGAGGTATTTATTAGTCAATAACTTAATTTGGGTTGAGAAAAATGTTCAATTGTTGGAAAAAGATAAAACTACTTCATTTTTATTCAAGGTTTATATACAATTAGCCTAGAAATATACATATCCTTTATTATGTTTTATTGGATCTTTGTGAATTTCACATCTTGCAGCCCAAACCCACTTGTCTCCCTGTCACCTTGTACCTTCCCTCCACCCTTGCTGTTTTCCCACCAGCTTCTTACCACCCATACCACCAAGGCAAGCTCTCTACCACTGACTGGACCAGTTCATCCACTGTGGCAGCCAACAAAAGAGTAGAGTCAGCTCTCCTGCTTTCATGCCCTCCCTGCTAGATCATCTATTCCCACACCATCTAGCTCTATTTTACAATCCAGGAAAGATACATTCTCCCAAATGCTACAACAAGCAAGGGGCTGGACACATTATTTCCATGACAATTTGTAGAAAATGGTCTCATATTCAGTCCTTAGGATTATACAAAGGAAAGTAGTTTGAAGAGAATTTGGGCATATTTATTAAGCAAATCTTCAGCATTCTTACCTAAAAAGAAAGAGAATGGTAGCCCCAGACACATATACACTTAAAGGTTAGGTAAAGCCCGACCCTAGCCAGTCAAGCATCAAGAAACAAAGAGGGTCATGGATGACGACAAATTGCATAACATAAAAATTTAGAGTAAAATCAATAGATGTATCAAAGAAATACTATTATGTTCCTTGGGTCTCCTCTAGGTTTAAAGCTGAAGATACAGCGAAGATAAAAGCAAAATAGACTAGGGACCTAGAGGCATTGCAAATAACAATCATTACACATAAATACTAACATGTCCCTCCTTGAGCCTCTGAGCACTCATATAGTTAAGTGAACTGACAGAAATAACTACTAATCAAGGTGCCTAATTGTATATATCTAAAATTCTCTATTCCCCATCTTTATGTTTACCTATGAATGTATCTTTATATAGCAAGAGAACCTATATCAGCTAGGGCAATATCAAATACTCAAGGGAGATTTCTCAAACTTTCACAACGACATTTTGAAAAAAGATTAATGCTGCAAGTACTCTGTTTGAAGTATGAATCCATAGGCAGTCCAATTAGAGCCCATGTACTTCCTTGTTTGTCATATCACAGTGTACAGTTAACTTAGTCTCACTTTGGCATGCCATTTTATTATTTAATCTCTAGACAATTAATGTCAAATGGCTAGGTTTTATGGAAGCATTCTTACGTTTTCTAGTTTGCTCATTATCTTCATTTCTCTAAGAGAAGGAGATTAGAACAATTTCTGTGTCTGCTTTTCATGGATCAGTGCTAGTCCCAAATTGTCCATGCAAATAAGAATAACAAGACTATTGAGAAAATCAGGAGCTTTAACTAAAAATACTATGAGTTGGTTATAAGAACTAAGAATGAAGATCACATACTTTATAAGTTAAAAAATATATATATTGCTTGTGATACTCTTGGCCTATGGGCTACACATTGTCAAAAATTATACAACTTGACTTCCATCTAGAAAATGCTCATTCTTTTCCTATTTATTTATTTATTTATTTATTTATTTATAGTTTCCTGGGGGTTGTATGTAGAGGTACCAAAATGAATGGGGAATTAGTCTAGACAGACAGAACATATGGCTCATCCTGGAGATTAATGGGACAATTGATTTCATATCACTCTATATTTACACTCAGAAAAATCAATGGTAAATGTAAGTGGCTAAAATAGTGGAGGGAATTGTTCGCATCAGGATTAAAATGACTTTCTTAATGACAAATATGTGAATGAAGTACTATCAAAACCAACAAATACGTTTATGAACTATGAAGCAGAACATATAAAATAATAAGAAAAATATACTAGCTTTCTTCAGTTGTGAGATTACCTTTGATACATAGCATGGGATATTTGCTAGTTTACGACCTAGGAATGAAATCTTTGATTTTAACTACTCTTTAGTGATGTTCTGGCCCAAGGTTAAAAGCACAGATGTATACCATCTTGCAAAAGAAAACTGACAGTTACTAGTTCAGAGAGGAAAGGGAAAGGGAAATTCAGGACTACCAGAAGAAAACTTCTGCCCAGGCCAAGAAACAGGCCCCAGATGGAGTGCTGTGGACTTGTGCCATCGCCTTGTCTTAGCTGAATTCCTGCCATTTGCCTACATCTGCCAGTTGCACAAGGCAGATTCTCTTGCCTTCCACCCTCCTACATCTACCTCTATCATCATCCCAGCATTTCAAAATATAGTTCATTTCACTGTCTCATTACATATTGGAGACAGGCCTTGGAGCCCCTCTTCCCACCAAAGCAGCCCACTCCCTGACACATGGATACTTGAATTCTGTCTGAAGCAGGTTTTATTGTTTAAAAATACTAAACAAACTCCTTTAGCTACTAGAAAAAGCAGAGATTTAGAGAATTTATACGATTGTCGCAGCAAATGACATTATGAAATTTGATCTTGCACCTGCCTACTCTTCAAATTTGCATAAATGTTCACTGCTTCCAAAGGAAGCATGACATTTGATCTTATTTCACTCAAGTGAGAGACTCTGTCCATTTGTAGAGCATCTTACTAAAAAGTCATAAATCCTTATTTTTCTCAAACATGGGGCCAAGTAAGGAAGATGTCTAAATTTTACACTAAAATTCACAATGTATAAAATAGAAGTGACAGAAGCTTATCTAATAATCTACACACACACACACACACACACACACACACACACACACTTTCATATAACTGTAAATTGAGGATCTCCAAATTTGAGAAAATATGGTATTTGTCTTTTTGAGTGTGATTTACTCTAATCAATATAATGATTCACAATTGTGTCCATTTCCCTACAAAATGAATACAAATTTTCATCTCCAAATAAAGTTCCATTTTCATATAGGCTATACTTTCATTATCTATTTTTCTGTTGGCAAAAATCTAGGGTGATTCCATTATTTGAGTGTTATGAATAGTCCTGAAACAAACATATGAAAGTAGATACATACTACGTTATTTTAGTCCTTTAGGTGTGTTTTGCCAGAAAGTGTTCATGAACCCAAAAAGGACCACCAAGGAGCTGATTCTGATGCAATGTAATGCAATATATCTCTGTATTCAAGCTCCAGCTTGGGCTACCCACCAACCCTGAAACAGCAGGAAGGTAGAGGCCTGAGCCTAGATGTAGGCAAGCATTTATACAGATAATAAGGGGGATTCTAGCCTGATACATACTTGACTGGGCTGCCATTATAGCCTCTGGTGCTGGGAGCCAACCCATAAACTTAACTTCTGTTTTCCTCCTGATTGGTGGTTGTTGAGAAGTGAAGTGTTAGGGGCAGGCTTGTAATCTGTAGGCGTACATTTGTTGGGGAATAACCTGAAAACTGGTGGTAGGTGCAAGTTTGTAAGTTATCTTGAGTTCAACCTTAGATCAGCTTTTCATTTCTTTTCTTTTTCATTTTTTAATGGTTATTTTATTTATTTACATTTCGAATATTATCTCCCATCCCAGTTTTCCCTCCACAACCCACGTATTCCCTCTCCCTACCTCTATAATGGTGCTCACCCACCCACCCACCTACTCCTGCCTCAGCATTCTAGCGTTTCTCTAGTGTTACCCAATAAGGCAATCCTCTGTTACATATTCA
>JADRCD010228111.1:51123-61707 GCA_019843815.1 Montemys delectorum | reverse complement strand
GCATTGCCTGAAGCAATAAGTCCATGACACGAATTCACAGGAGTACAGGTAGGAAGAGAAGAAGTTAGCACAGCCCTGACGGGAGATCAGAAAATCCTACCAGAAGGCATCCAGAATCAAGCACCGATTTCAGCCAAGTGGAAGGATGCAATATCAACTTTGAAACTCAGCAGCCTTTCTATGCAGCACTAGCAAGCTCCTCAGAAAGAGGAGTTTCAAATCGCCTCAAAGACAAGAAAAGACTTTGGAATAAACCTAGCCAAGCAGTGGAAAGGCCTCTAAAGTGAAAGCTTTCCAATCTCTGAGGAAAGGTACTTAGGAAGACAGAAAATAGAATGAGTCTCCCACGTTCATTTATCTATATAATTAACATTACGAATGTGACCATCTTTCAAAGTCAACTAGATTCAATGGGATCCCAATCAAAATATCCCCAAAGCTCAACATCATTCCATAATTTAAAAAAAAAAACATTTGAAATATAAATAAATAAAATATCCAATTTTTAAAAAAATCAACAAAAAATTAAATATAGAGTGCAAACATAAAATTCAGTACATTTTATTATGTTTAACTTTTTGGCATTGTATACAGTCACTATATAAATTGCTATGCTACATAAGGAAGTTCTCACAAAAGTACATATTGTACAGTTAGCATTTCCCCCACAGCCCTCCTCCCCTCCGCACCCTTTCTTTACTCTCTCTCTCCCCTATTAGTCCCCTTCATCTCCCAGATTAACTTTTTCTTTGATGTAATATATGCATACATGGTTATGCACTTATATAGAATCTAAGAACCACATAGGAGTGAAAATGTGCTATATTTGTCTTTCTGAGACTAGCTTAATTCACCTAATATGATAATCTCTATTTTCTGCAAATGATAAAACTCCATTCACTGCCTTTTTTATGTGCAAGTTAACAGATACCTGTAGAAGGACTCACAAAAGCAACCCCATACACACAACACTACAAAGAAATACACAGGAATAAATCTAATCAAAAAATGTGAGTAAGGCACCAAAGGTGGGGGTGGGGGGACATCTTATTTTCAATTACTGGAAAAATTGACATCGGTAAAATGTTCACACTGACCCAACTGATGGAAAGCATCAACGACATCCCTACCAAAATAACAATGACATTCTTTAGAGAAATGGGGTGAAAATCGGAAATATCAGTAGCATCCCAGAAGAGCATAAAGGCCAACAAGAGGAAGGAGACAGGAAAGCACCACCCTACCTGAGTACTAAATACACTAACAAGTTATAACACCAAACGCTACGGCTCTCACGAAGAGAGCAGTGGGAGCACTGGGCAAAACAGAGAGGGCAGGGACATGGTCCTGTGTCACAGTCAGTTGTTTTGTAGGTGGGACAAAGTATGCTGTGGGGTCCCTATACAAAATAAAGGTGAAATCCACCATGGCATGCCACAATGTGGAAAAATCTCAGAAATGCTACACAGAAAAGAGGGGGGGGGGGGTGGAGGGAGGGAGGGAGATGTAAAAGAAGCAGGTGCTACACCAACCAGCTCAGCTGAGGTGAACTGCTCTGAAGGGCCCCACATCTTAGACTGACTGGAGATGAACACAAACAGGGAAACCCAAGAAAAGTAAGAGAAGGCTCAAGCATGGTAGTCAGATTTTGCGTTTGATGCTTGCCAAGCTCACGATCCTGTCTGTGTGATTGGTACCTTTTATTATGTGATTTTAAAACTGATTTAAGAAGAGATCACTAAGAGTGAAGGAGGAGGACTTACTTGTTTTGTAAAACAGTAGCAATCTTTGTTATGGGATGCGCAAACCAGCAATTCATGCCTACGTATATGAAAAGCCCTGCTATGTCCATATGGTGATTTAGGAGATCTCTGCTATTACTAGATACCATACTGCCCGGAAGCACTGCACTCTGGACTGTCAGCATTCACACACGAAGGATCAAAGTTACAGTATAGGACAGGTCCCCTCCCCAGACGACTGATGCCATGGGAAAGCTCCGCTGTAAAAATTATGTACAGGGCTGATGACAGATTGAACTCAATCATACAGTTATGAAATTGGCAAAGTTTAAAGACTTAGTGGCATTTCTGTGTTCACTTAAATGGTACCCTCGGTCCTCTGTGCCTATCCAACTGGTTTGCAACACATTCTGAAGTTGCTCAAACCCCTCAGGCGGTAAAAACTAAGTAATATTTTAGGGAGCACAGTGCTCTTAAAGCTTGCATCATTCGTAGCAGTGCTCTGCATAGTGCTCAGTGTAATTTAGAAATGTAGCATTTCTGGAGGAGGAGGAGGAGGAGGAAGATTGTTACAAGTTTCCCGAGATGGCACACTTACTTGATGAGAGCCACAGTCACACATTTCATCGCCCTCCACTTTGCCATTTCCGCAGACTGGTGCTGGTCCACTTTGCATCTGTGGCTTATTCTGCAGACACTTGGTACCCTCATTTGATTTAAAATGTTCAAAGTCATTCAAACTGCAATTGCTAAATGACTTCACACCTGCATATTGCCTAAAAAGGAATTCATATCCTGTCGTTAGCAGCGTACATCTCAAAGCACAACTCCATAGTATATGCTAGCTTTGTGATATTGATTGGTGATAGTAAATACTCCAAATAAGTGCTCATTGCTTGTAATCATTCTTGGGGAGGTCATGTGATTTTATTCGCCACAATACATTTGGTTACTTAAAATAAATTAAGTACAAATCAAATGAAAGCAAGAGCAGAAGCCATAGGAGGCCTGGAGCCACCCTGAGAAGACTGTGTTTTAAGTGCTTGCAGTAAAAGCAATAAGAATAAGAGCTCCTGAATAACCTAATATTATGTCTCAATGTTCTAGAAAAATAAGAAGCCAAACCCAAATGCACTAGACAGCAAGAAGGAATAAAGATCAGAGAAGAATTTAAACAAACAGAAACTAAAATAATACTAAATTAAAATTAAAATAAAAGAAAGTAAGGAAACAGACAACTGGTTCTTTGAAAATATTATCAAGACTGGAAAGCTTTTATCCAAACTGACAAAATGAGAGAAGAAAATCAAGTTGATAAAGTTAGAGACAAAAAGAGACTTGCAGAGACAGCTTCCAATAAAACCAGAAGATCATTAGAGAAAATTTAGAAGAAATAGATAAATTTCTAAATGCATATGATCTACCAAAATTAAAACCAAAAGATTTAACAATTTATATAAGCCTGTAACAGACAATGAGAGTAATAAAGTCTCCCTATAAACAAAATCCCAGCGGGGCGGTGGTGGCGCACGCCTTTAATCCCAGCTCTTGGGAAGCAGAGGCAGGCGGATTTCTGAGTTTGAGGCCAGCCTGCTCTACAGAGTGAGCTCCAGGACAGCCAGGGCTATATGGAGAAACCCTGTCTCGAAACAAAAAACAAACAAACAAACAAAAATCCTAAAACCAAGTATACTCCCTGCTAAATTCTCTAAGACCAAAGACTTCGAACAGTTCCACAAAATAGAGAAGGAGCGTTTCCATACTTATTCTATTAAAAACAACCTTACTCCCAGATCAAATCCAGATAACAAGACAACAGGCAGAGCAATTTCTCTGATAAACAGAGATGCAAAATGTCCCTACAAAATACTTGGAAACCAAATTCAAGAACACCATTTAAACCTCCTCTGCTGTGTACAGCCATTCTGTAGCATTTTCCTCAGCCCGGTGTAACTGACTCCTCACTGCCTCGGTAGGATGGAAGGACTGCGCTTTCCCTGACTCAGCCAGTGCTCACTATAGTCAGTGACCAGCCAAGAGGTCCCCACAGAGTACTGACAATAAATATTTCTGGCCTTCAAGCTCTAAAGGACTGCGGGCTCCTGACAGCTTTTCTGTAAAACATGCCTGTAATTTGTATGAGACTGACACAGTGCTCACTGCCTGTTACTTTTAGATATTATTTTAATCTATTAAAAGCTATGTGTATGGGGGAAAAAAAGAACATATTCAGAAGATAGTGGGTCATAATTAACAATTAAGTTGGTTTAATCCCAGGGATGCAAGATTGACTCAACATACGCATGTCAATAAATATAAAGTACCATAAAAATAGAATTGTGGCCAGAAATCACATGATCACTTCAATAAATGCAGAACATCTTTATGATAAACGTCTTGAAGAAATTAGGAACAGTTGGAACATACCCCAACATAATGAAGACTATGGGAGAATATTGAGACCTTTTCTTGCCAAATCCAGAACAAGTGTTCCCACTTTTTTCTGCTTTTACTCAATATGATCTTTGAAGTCTTAGCTAGAGCAACAAGAAAGAAGAAATAGCAGGATATGGTGGCATATGACTTTAAAATCACTGCACTCCAGGAGCAGAAGCAGGCAGGCCTCTGTGACTTAGGATTAGCTTGGTCTACATAGTGAGTTCTAGGCCAGCCAGTGCTATATAGTGAGACCCTGACTCAAAAACAAAAAGAAAAGGAGGGGACTAGAGGGATGGCTCAGTAGAGAAGGAAGCATGAGAACCCGAGTTGGGTTCCCCAGAGCCCAGATCAGCAATTTTACAGCTGTGTGCGATTCGCCTCCATGGAGATCCAAGTCCTTTGGCCTCCAACCTCCACAGGTACACACACACACACACACACACACACACACACACACACACCATTTAAAATAAACTATTTTTAAAAGAAAAGAGAAAAATAAAAAGGAACAAAAGCAGAAAAGGAAAACACTCACTGAAAATGTAAAACTATCCTTCTTTACAGATGGTAAAAGTCTGCAGGTAATGACCCCCCACGGACCCCAGCAGAAAACATTCAGAACCGATAAATTCAATAAAATTACAGGATTCAAAGAAAACTATATCCCTCCTCCCCACCCCACCCACCTCTCCTTATACTTCACCTGTGCTATATGTCAACAACACTACATTTAACACAAAGTAACCATAACTGACCAAGGACAAACTTACATAGCCCTGGGATTCATGATGCAGATGGATTCTGAGCAGTGGCATTTCGCAGGATCATCGTATGATATTCCCAGACTGAGCCCCAGCATCTGGGTGAGAATAACTGAGAAGGCCTCCAAGGTCATGTCCTTGGGATACTGCCAAGAGAGAAGATATGCTGAATGATAAAAACACTTTTCCAAATTGGAACTTTTTGTTACGTTGTATCAAGCACTTCATAATCATGAGCATGATTCTGTGGATGGCTGAAAACCTGGACTTCCTCTTGGGAAAAGGTGCTGAGAGGCCGGGCAGTGGTGGCGGTGGCACACGCCTTTAATCCCAGCACTTGGGAGGCAGAGGCAGGCAGATTTCTGAGTTCGAGGCCAGCCTGGTCTACAGAGTGAGTTCTAGGACAGCCAGGGCTACACAGAGAAACCCTGTCTCAAAAAAAAAAAAATCAAAAAAAAAAAAAAAAAAAGGTGCTGAGAGAGAAGGGTCCTGTCATCGGCAAGCTCTGCTCATTTCCCATTTTTCAATTCTATTCTCTTCTATTACTTTATTTCTCTCTCTCTCTCTCTCTCTCTCTCTTCTCTCTCTCTCTTAATTACAAAGGGATTGTCTTAATATAAATTCTTACATACATTCTACATACATCCCTCCACTTTCCTAATCTTTAAGACTATAAAAGCTTTCTAAAAGTTAAATGATCCGGGGCTGGCAAGGTGGCTCTGTGGGTAAGGGCACATGGACTGCTCTTCCAGATGTCCTGAGTTCAATTCCCAGCAACCACATGGTGGCTCACAACCACCGGTAATGAGATGTGATGCCCTCTTGTGGTGAGTCTGAAGACAGCGACAGTGTACTTAATTATAATAATGATTAAGTCTTTGGGTCATAGAGAGCAGGGACTGAGCGAGTGGAGTTGACTAGAGCGAGCAGGGCCAACCGGAGTGAGCAGGGCTGACCAGAGTGAGCAGGGGTCCTAAAAATTCAATTCCCAACAACTACATGAAGGCTCACAACCATCTGTACAGCCGCGGTGTATTCATATACATAAGATAAATCAATAAATCTTTAAAACTAAGTTAAATGATCCATAAAAAGCCCCCCTCCCTTGACTGTGTCTCCACACTGACTTTCCCCTATGTCCTGTGTCACCTACTCAGTCTTGGGTTCTCATCCAGGCCTGGCCAACAGACTTTGTAATCACTGTCCCCCCTCCGTTATCTCAGTAACTAGATTGCTCATTGTTTCTTCTGGGTGAAGTAAGAACGTACCATTGTGATCCCTGCAGAGTAGTGGGCAGTACACATCTTCCCAGGATACGTCGCTCCCATGTAATTTGGGTACTCATTATAACTAAATACAGAAATACACGTTTGTAATCAATCCTAGTGAACAGCATAGCTGTGGGCAATCTTGAAACTAAGAAACTAAGGCTCTGATTCAGAAAAACATCCTACTCTGAAGTAAGTGGAGTCTCCGAGGCTAAATATCTATGTCGCCAGTTGTTGGAAATTTGGAAGATTCTCGGCTAAACTGTGCAGACTGATCTTAAGCTACAAAACACATGAGTCACTTGTGTCTCCTTTGTCCTTGCAGGTCACCCAAGCCACCAAAGATTGCTGCATGAATTACAGTGTGTCACTTTCTCATAGAAAAGGTGAAAGCCTCTTCAGGGAAATGACTTTTTGTTTCTTGGCCTGCTGTTTTTCACTTGTCTTGAGAAAGAGGGATCACAGAAGCACTGTCCTCTGGGAGCTGGACTTAAGTGACCCCACTCTCCGGTCTCACAAAAGTTCATGCATGGCTCGACATCGAGGTGTCTCTGGGCAAGTGCTTAGCCAGTCTGAATACACACACACACACACACACACACACACACACAAATGCAGTAAACTGAAGGAGTTGGGGGGATCAGCAGCTATTCTGCTAACGTGCCAGGGGGTAAGTACCACAAAGCAATGAGGGTACAGCCGAGGTCTTGCAGAATACAGTCCCAGTGTGGCTCTATACAAGCTAAGAGCAAAGGGAATATCCTCTCACCTCCCGAGTCAACATCAGCTGTGAGCCAGGATGGGCTTGGTGCAACTGGTCAAGCATGCAGCCCAGCACAAAACCAAAGCATAACAACAACAAACACTCTCGCTTAGAACGTGAGATCGAGATTGGGCAGGAAGATTAAAGGAGCGATGCAGGAATGTACGACATGGGTGGGTATGGGGCCGGAGGTCCCTCAGCAGCTGGTCATCTTTTGTGTTTGTTTTTGTTGGGACCTGGGGCTATATGATTAGACAAGGCAGGCTGACCAGAAAGTCCTCCTCAGTACTGTCCCTGCCTCCCTGGTCCTGAGATTACAAGTGTCACCTCATTTGGCTTTTCACATGGGTGCTGAGCTCAAACCCAGGTCCTTGGGCATGCATAGCAAGCCCTCTATTCATGTGTGATGATTTTAAAAGGCTGGACTCCCCTGACAATAGTGGGCAGAAGATACACTCAGATCCAGAAAGTTCAAAGGACTCTTAAACTGTATGCTCCTAAGGCATATACGTTGTCAAAATATCAACAGTACAAGGCAGAGAGAGAGAGAGAGAGAGAGAGAGAGAGAGAGAGAGAGAGAGAGAAACAGACAGTCAGAGAGTCATGGAGACAGAGAGACAGAGAGAAGGTTTTTAAAGTCAGGAGAAAATGTCAGTTTACATATAAAGGAATCTATCACAATACTGAGCTTCTCGTCAGAAATATAGCAAGCAGGTTGAGAACAAGTAATCAAAGAAAAGCTGTACCCCCAAACCTAACCATCAGAAATGACGCCAAAGACTCCCTAAGGCATGCCCAGACTGGGGCAATTCACCATGCCAGACTCGTTGCACATGAGATGCTCAAGGGTGCCCTGCCCTAGAGGTGGCAGACAATGGCAAAGACCACCACAAAACATACAGCTACAGAACTCACAGAGGAGCAGACAGTGACCGACTCCAACCCTACCCCATCTCCACACTCACAGGCCTGGCTCCAATTTAGAAGCTCCCATACTGGCCCAACCTGAGGCAGGCTAGAATCTCTCCTCAGATAGGACGAGACCAAGGAAACAAGCCTGCAAACCCAGTGTGTGAACCAAAGTGGTTTTGCTGGTTTGCTTACTTGCTATATATTTTTGGATATGTAATTTATAAGACTTGATCAAATCCCTTAGGGCTGCCTTGTAAGTCTATCGGTTGTTTCCTGGGCTCTGCAGAAGCTCTTTAGTTTCGTGTAATCCCATTTATTTACTCTGTTTTCAAGGCTGTGTTTGGCTTGCTTTGGACTCCTTCTATAGCCAGGGATGATCCTACAATCCTGAACTTCCAAAACTTCTGCTGTCCCTATCTCTCAAGTACTGGGAATACAGATGCACAGCACCCTATCAGTTTATGTAGTGTTGAAGATTGCCAGCCTTATGGATGCTAAACAAGTGCACCATAACTAAACTGCATTCCAATTACGATCATTCATCAAAAGCAAAGAATCCTACCTGAGCAACATCACGGAGCTTTTCCTCATGTTTCCTGCTGTTCTTTGAGGGTTTCAGTATCTTAGTTAGAACTAAGGTGCTGAGGAAGCACCTTGACCAAAAAAAGCAAGCTGGGGAGGAAAGGCTTTATTTGGCTTACACTTCCACATAGTTGAGGGAAGACAGTGCAAGAACTCAAACAAGACAGGAGCCTGGAGGCAGGAGCGCATGCAGAGGCCATGGAGGGATGCTGCTTACTGGTTTGCTCTTCATGGGTTGTTCAGCCTGCTTTCCTACAGAACCCAGGACCACCAGCCCATGGGTGACAGCCCCCTACACACGAGGTGCTGGAGCCTCCTATACCACTTCTTAAGAAAAGGCCTACAGGTCAGCTTTTTAAAGCCAGATCTTATGAGGACATTTTCTCAATTGAGGTTCTCTCCCCTCAGATAACTACAGCTTGTATTGAGCAGACATAAAACTAGCCAGCACATTCCACTATTATATTTAAGCCCTTTTAAGTGAATATTTTTAACTACATGGATACGTATGTGAGGGTGGGGATGCCCTCATGACTGCAGGTTGCTGGCAATGGAACCCAGTCATCTGGAAAACTAGTTGAGATCCCTTATCAGCTGAGTCACCTCTGCAGCACTACGTGGAAATCTTTGATGCTACCTGAATTTGTTTTCTATGCAGTACAAGCTCATTTCGTTACTGTGGATATGGATATCCAGTTTTCTAAGTACCATTTATTAAAGAGAATGCCTTCCTCTTGGTATGAGTTTTCTCAACTTGGTCAGCAGCTGGTTTGTTGTAGACACATGGCTTCTAATTTTCTGTTATGCCCTAGTCCAGTTTTGTGTTAGAATAATGCTAGCCTCAGGATGAGTTTAGAAACATTGCTTCCTCTTTCAGCTCTAAATGGGATGTCCCTGTGTCCATCAGTGTTCTCCCTCTGGGGCTTAGTAAACTGCTATAGTGGAGACAAAAGATGTAAGAGCCAGAGGGGATAGACGACACTAAGGAAAGGATGCCTTCGAGACACAACAGAATTGATGCTCACATGACCTCATGGGGACTGTGGCAGCATGCACGGGGCCCACACAGGTCTAATCCAGATAGGGGTGCTAGCTGAGAGCAAGTACACACAAGCCCCCATCCCTAACCCTAATCCAGACACTGTCTCCCCTAACTGCTCACGAAGGAAAAGTTAGTTCTCTCCAACAGAGTCTCACTATGTACACAAACCGCTCTTAAAGGAAGGCCCCATATCTAGAAGTAGATGGCCAACACAAAATGGCTGGTTGGTTTGTTGTTTAGCTTTTCTCACATTTAAGGAGATGGAGATGAACTTTCTGCTTGGTCTTTGATGTTAAGTTTTCACTGGATGCACCAGGACTTCATGTAATTGTCATATGTGCCTATGTCAACTGATCTCATGTGTCATTTTGTGTCCAAAGTAGAACTAAGTAACAAAATCTGTGGCTTCTTCAATTTTTCATTTAATTAAGAAAAAAAATTAAGATTTATTTATTTATATGAGCATCCTGTAGCTGTCTTCAGACACACCAGAAGAGGGCATCGGAACCCGTTACAGATGGTTGTAAGCTGCCATGTGGCTGTCAGGAATTGAACTCAGGACCTCTGGAAGAACAGTCAGTGCTTTTAACCACTGAACCATCTCTCCATCCCTGAAATTGTTTTTATTATATGTTTTGGGCATGTCCATTCAAAGTGCAGCAGTGCATGCTTGTGAGTTTCTAATAATATATTAATGGCCTGATAAACACAAATGATCTTATAATTTTGGGTACTCTAAGCTTCTTAACAATTTATTAAACTAGTATCTGAATCTATCAAGGGTTTTATGAAATCTTAGACTGCTATTTGTTTATATAAAACAACATTCCTTAGAATGATAATATGAAATTTTTTAAGGTATATAATTCAATGTTACATGCATACATTTTGATAAGGAATTCCTTCCAAATTAATTTCAAAGGAAAAATTATTTAAAATTCTATTTAATAGTCATGGGTAGCATAAAATACTAATGCTTACCAAAACGCTTCTAATTGATGTATCTTTAAATCTTCATTAGACTAATTGCTATGTATTTCTTTTCCAGGAATATTCTTTTTTTTTTTTTTTTTTT
>JADRCD010228111.1:35078-51023 GCA_019843815.1 Montemys delectorum | reverse complement strand
TTAACATCATATGCTTATTAAATTTTGTATGCATCCTTTATATATAATCCTGACAAACATTCAAGCATTCAAAGTCCAGATGTTATAATTTAAACCAAAGGAGAAAAGGTCATTTTTAAGATCAAGCCATGGGTGCTTGCTCAGCTGGCGTGAAGCCTTGTCCACTATCAGGTCAGGCTCCTGGCCTTCAAACGTCAAGTCTTCTACTTTATGTTAGAACAATGGCTCTCAACTTTCCTAAGACTTCCACCCTTTAACATAGTTCCTCACGGTTTGGTGACCTGCCACACCCACTCGTCACTCCAGTGGATTCCAAGTGTCAGGCCTTAAAACTTGTTCATGGATTTGAGGTGTGCAGCTTCAAAGGGAGCTAGCTAGCTAGCTTCCTGGAGTTCATTTCTTGGCATCTTGGCATCTCCTAACTCTGATGTGTTCTAGATTTGTCTCTGCTAAAGTCTGTGGAGAGATCTGCATGCTTTCTTTATTCAGGAGTAAAGGTGCCATAAGAAATATTTCGTTATAGCTAAAACTGAGATTTAACATTGTTTCCTGGCCTCCCAGTGTTTCAATGATCCTAAGTGATTTCTGAGCTGTTATTAGCTTGGAATTTTTACAAGGGAAGCTGCCTTAGCAGACAGGGAGTCCCCAGAATTAGTAATAAGGGTCAGGCATTATTGCCTACTGATTCCCACAAAGAAGCTGCCTTATCAGACAGGGTGTCTCCAGAGTTAGAGATAGGAGTCAAACACTATTGCTGTCTGTAAACATGGTTAGAACTCTAAGAGCAGTACCACACAAGGCAGAATTGCTTTACAAACTAGAGAGTAGTAGCTTCCTGAGCTAATGTTTGCATTGCAAGCCAAATCATTCCCAGGAGCTGCTAGAATGGGACCTCCTGGTGCTTACCTGCTTCAGACCACGAGAATTTGCTTAGGGCTGCCAAGATAGCCCAGCTGGGAAGAGCACTATTGTTCTTCTGAAGGAATCATTTACACCTGGCTGTTTGATTTTACTGACTTTGATGTGACCACTACCTGCCTACTGATCCCTGATGTTTGCCCTGATTCTGTATACTATATAAGCCTGATTTTCACTTTGTGCAAATACACTCAGATTCTGCACTCCCTTGTGTCTGTTTCTGTTTGTCGCCGAATTCTTTCCCCACCAGGCCAGAACTCTTATCACTCCGCAGAACAAAGGGTCCCCAGAGAACCCCAGTCCACAGCAGTGACCCCAAGTTTCGGATAGCCCTGAGGCTAATTGTATTTGATGCTAATTCTGTTTTCCTGGGGGGCCTGCAAACAAGGAATGAGTCAGCACTCAGGTGATTTCCTCTAAACCTTCCTACCTTAATTTATAAATAAAGGCTAGAGCCTGTGATTGGGCAGAGAAAGACGGGAAGGTGGAGCTGAAGGTTTTGGGATAAAAGGAGAGCGGGACCAGAGACAGAGGAGGAGGTGGGAGGAAAGCAGAGCAGAAGCCTGTGGCCTGGAGAAACTGCAAGTTCTAAGGGGTCTCATAGATGGGGAGGATGATAGTGTAGCGGTAGATCTGCCCAATCTAGATGCACAGCTTGTACTCATAGTAATTGAGTTGTGTTTTCATTGCCTGGGCTTATTTGTGTTAGCATCCAAAGCCCGTGGTGACTCATGGGCGGGTCTCAGAGACCTGTTGCCAGACCAACGGCCGCCATATTCCCAGAATCCATTGGAATAGCCTCCAACCTTTACCTGGCTATACATCAGCAGTCATATAAATACAAGGAACATTCCTTTCTCGCTGTTTTCTCTCCCTCCTCTTTCTGCCCTACTGCCCCTCTCTCCCTCTCAATTAAACCACTTACATGGAACTGCGTGGGCCTAGTGTGTGGTGCTTTCTGACGAGGTCGCCGGTTCCCATCAATGGTGGCCCGATACGGGGAAATTTGGCGGTCCTTGTCAATTTGCACGACTCCACTGCTGCAGCGAGGCGGGCAGAGGCCGAGACCAATGGCGGCCTGCAGTATGCAGTATGCTAGTTTGCGCGAGCCTCTGCCGCTGCTGCCATGGTCTGCTGCGCTCTGCCGCCAGCCTCGGACGTCCGCCTCGGGCCTCTGCTGTGCTCCGCTGATCAGGCCTCAGCATCTGCCGCGCTCCACCGCGTTCTGCCGCACTCCGCTGCGAGCCGCCTTGCGCCCCTTCTGCCTTGCGCCCCCTCCGCTGCGCTTGCCGCGCCCCCAAGCACGCCATTCTGCCAAAGACTCCTCAGGACCGAGGCGCAGGGGCCAACCCAGGTGAGTGCAACGTGAGTGCGTGACACCTCGAAAGCTGCTGCTCTCCTGCCCCTGCTGCTACCCCGATGCTGCTGCTGCTGCCATGCCAGACATACGAATTCCAACCATGTAAGCCGTGTCCCGCCTGGTCTATCAGGTGGGGTTAGCCTCTGCTCAGGTCTCCACCTATTCATTCAGTTCCATGGGTTCCACTTACCAGTCCGCTATAATATTTCCCACACAAACACCAGCATACTAATTGATAGGATCAGTCAAGGGGAAAACCTCCAGCTTCCTGCTTCCCAGAGAGAGTCTGGCCAGCCTTCTCTGGGAACCACGAGGGTTGCAGCCTCCCTATTGATATATGCCTTAGGACATCTGCCATTGGTTGCCCAATCCCTCGAAAGCAATCTCGATCCCCAATTCTTTCCGGGCTCTTGTAGCCAGAAAAAAATCCTTGGACCAAGGTAGATTGCTTTCCACAGCAGGCTGCCGGGTCTGCTGGATAGCCACTAGAGGACTCTCGTGACAACCTGAGCCCCTAGCTTTGGCTGTTACCTCTTTGGTGCTTGGATTGTTCTCAGGACGCTGGTAAGAATAACCAAGCACCCGCCAATGCGTGTCAGAATGTCTTCGACCGTACCTAATCTCAAATCGCTAAAGTTAATGCCGGATTTAAAGGCATCAAAACTAATATATCTCTGCAATAAACTCTGGGTTAAATGTCAACTAGATAGGAATTCAAAATGGCCACTTAATGGCACCCTAGAGCCAGCTATTTTAAGGGATCTTAATACATACTGCCAGCGAACTGGTAAATGGAAGGAAGTTCACTATGTTCAAGCATTCATCTATCTTCGTTCTAATCCCTTATTGTGTGAGCCTGCTATCTCTTTTTCTCCAGAGCCCTCCCCTTCTTCTGTGCCATCTATGGGCCGCTCCAAATGCCCCACATTGGCAGCTACCTTCACTCGTCCTGTCACCTGCTCTAAGGCTACAACCAAACCTCCAAGTCTTTCCTCCCCAGAGACACCTGACCCAGCAACAATCCTACCTCTAAGGGGAGTTGCTGGAGCAAATGACCTTGTCAGAGTACATGTTTCTTTCTTGCTTAGTGAACTTTCCCAAATAGAAAACAGGCTGGGATCTTATACTTCTAATCCGTCCAAGCTTATCAAAGAGTTCCAATACAGCTTAACTTTCCATGATGTTTGTATAATCCTCACTAACAATTTACTTCCTAAGGAACACAGACAAGTCTGGGAAGAGGTAAGAGAACATGCAAATGAGATTCACCACACAGACTGCAAATACCCAATTGGCTCTGAGACAGTGCCAGACCAAAATCCCCTGTGGAACTACAATTCTACAGGTGGTATTTTAGCCAGAGACAGGTTCATTACATTTCTTCTGGCCAGTCTTAAAAAGGCAGCCTTAAAGCCAATAAATTTTATAAACTCCAAGAGGTTGTCCAGGACAAGCACGAGAATCCATCTCAATTTTTGGAACGTCTTACTAAGGCCTTATTACAGCATACTAACCTGAACCCTGAAAACTCAAAAGGTAAGCAACTTCTAATGTCCTACCTCTTTTCCCAGAACTACTCCAACATAAGAGCTAAACTTAAAAAACTAGAGAGGGGACCCCTAACTCCACAGCCAGAAGTCTTAGCACTGGCCTTCAAAGTGTGCCATAAGAGAGATGATAAGGTCTGCAAACAAAAATACCACATACTGGCAAAGGCTGTCCAACCAGCTCCAGCCACTACCCAGGGCTCATGGTCTCCTAAGACACAAAGGCCACCAGGCACCTGCTACAGGTGCAGTCAAAAAGGTCATTGGGCAAAATCCTGCCCCAACTTCCGCAAGCCAAGAAGGCCATGCCCTAGGTGCCATCACGAAGGACATTGGTTTTTGGAGGGGAACCTGGGAAAGGGAAAATTTACGTGTAAATAAAGAAAATATCTAAAAAAATAAAAAAATAAAAAAATAAAAACAAAACAAAAAAAAAAAAAAAGGACATTGGGCTGTTGACTGCCCCCATGTTACACAGAACAAGGGGACATCACTCCCAGATAACCCTCCAACTGATCTCCTAGGCTTGGCTATGGCAAACTGAGAAGGCCCGAGCCCCACTGACCACAGCCATCACTAGCAGGGAGCCCCGGGTAAATATTGTGATATGTGGGCGTTCCATTTCCTTCCTCTTGGACACTGGAGCCACTTACTCAGTCCTAATGGAGTTTTGGGGACCCACTTCTCCTTCTAATTCTCCTATTGTCGGGGTAAAAGGACAACCGTACTTCCTTCTCCAGACCCCACCACTCAGTTATATTTTTAGGGGTATACCTTGTACCCATTCCTTTTTGGTAGTGCCAACATGTCCCGTCCCCTTATTGAAAAGGGATCTTCTAGCTAGGCTAGCAGTTTCTATTTCCTTTGCTCCTCACATCCGCCTAAACCCAGGCTCGCCAACAGTTCCTCTGCTTCTTCTCCTAGCCAGGGAACCTACTAACGCTATCATGTTATTTCCTTTACCAGCTTCTCAAGTAGACCTCCGAGTCCGGGACATCCAAAACCCCTCTGTTACTAAACACTATTCTCCTGATATCATCCAATTACTGGACTCTACCAAGTATACAACCCAGCTCAATACTCTCTCTCTCTACAGCCTACTCCTGCGGACTTGAGCTTCTTGAAATCTATCACTGCTTCTTACAAAATCTGTCAGAGGTCTGACCCCAACTCAAAGTATCATAGCACCCCTTTTCCTACCCATCAGGCTAAAGGTTCCCTTCCTAGAACTAACTGGCAACTTGACTTTACCCACAAGCCCACTGTCAGGCGTGCCAAGTACCTCCTGGTCTTGGTGGACACCTTCTCAAGGTGGGTAGAGGCATTTCCCACAACTAAAAAAAGGGCTCAGACAGTCTCTGTCAAACAGTCTCTGATCTCCTCCTCCAGGATATCATCCCCCAGTTTGGTGTCCCAGCCTCTCTCCAGTCAAACAATGGTCCTAAATTTACTTCCCAAGTCTCTCAAATCCTATCTAAGGCTCTGGATATCCCCTGGCATTTTCGCATTCCTAACCACCCTCAATCTTCTGGTAAGGTAGAAAAAACTAATCGCTCTTTAAAAACTACTCTCGTTAAGCTGTCACAGGAACTTCACCTTGATTGGGTAAAACTCCTACCCCTGGCTCTTTTCAGGTTATGAGCTCTCCCAAAGTGACCTCTCCTCATCTCTCCCTTTAAACTCATGTATAAATGTCCAGTTCTAACCCCTAGTCTCTCACCTAAATGCTCTCCACTCCCAGACCATCTACTTACCTCATTACTTTGCTACCTCCATTCTCTCCTATGAAACTTTACTAACCACCATCTACCTTGGCCATGTACTGTCTCCTGTCCACTACCTATCAACATTAGAGACCAAGTCCTTCTATCCCCTCCAGGTCATCGGCCCTCATCTCTCTCTCTCTTTCTCAAGTGGCAGGGCCCTTTTAAAATAATTCTTGTGACCCCTACAGCTGCTAAACTCAAGGGACTCCCTCATTGGGTCCATCTGTCTCACCTCAAACCTTTCTTTCCTCCACCTAAAAATTACTCTTCTTCATACACATTAATCTTAACAGGACCGTGCTCTATTAAGCTCCAGAGGACAACGAGGCCGTCTACCTTATCCCCAATCCCAAGAAATGAGACTCCACTCCGGCGGCCAAGCTCGACCTCACTGGATTAAACATGGGTTTCTCATCCTCTCCCTACTGTTCATGCCTATGCAAGGTAGCCTTTATATCTGGAGATTCAAGGTTCAAGAAACCCCCACAGATAACAGTCTTTCGAAATAGGGTCAAGAAACTGCTCCATAGCCGGATGCCAAAAACCAATCCCAGTTACAGATATGATAGCTGCCTAACATAAGAGGACAGTTCAAGTTGTGCCACTCCTGGTCGCTACAGGAATAGCCATAGGTGTTGGTACTGGAGCTACAGGGATAACAACTTCCATGATCCAATATAATACATTCGCTTCCCAGTTCCAAAGTAATTTTCAAAAATGTCTAAAACTGTGCTTACTATCCAAAAACAGACTGATTCTTTGGCAGCCATGGTGCTTCAGAACAGACGAGGACTAGATATCCTGACAGCTAAAGAAGGTGGTCTTTGCCTGTTCCTCCAAGAAGAATGCTGCTTCCGTGTCAACCAATCCGGGATAGTACGAAATAAAATCCAGGAGCTACAGTCAGACATAAAAAATTTCAGAGACCGTGAGACCTTCAGTTCTGAGGTTTTCG
Source organism: Montemys delectorum (assembly GCA_019843815.1). Taxonomy (NCBI): domain Eukaryota; kingdom Metazoa; phylum Chordata; class Mammalia; order Rodentia; family Muridae; genus Montemys; species Montemys delectorum. The sequence goes on along the minus strand of JADRCD010228111.1, from coordinate 44,477 downwards.
AAAACCCCATATGGAAGTAGATACTCCCGTTCCTAACTCCTCTCCTAGTCATTTTCCTGGTGTTTTACTTGCTCCCTGCCTCATTAATCTTGTTTCTACATTTCTTCAATGACAAATACAAAAAATTTCTAACCAAACTATCAATCAGCTCCTGTTACAGGATTACCAGCTGCTGCCCACAGACGAGCCACTGTCCACAGAGGAACCTGATGCAAATGTTTACCAAGTGGATCCCGATGGTGAAAGCCAGCTACCCCCATTGACAATGCCCCTAGACAGTAGGAAGTAGATTAAGAGACACGACGCCCTCGTCCCCTTTTCACCATCGCATCAGCTTCCCCTTCTCTTTTTCCTTCCTTCTCTTTATAATATCAAAAAGGGAGGTATGTTAGCATCCAAAGCCTGTGGTGACTCATGGGCAGGTGTCAGAGACCTGTTGCCAGAGCAATGGCCGCCATATTCCCAGAATCCATTCGAATCGCCTCCAACCTTTACCTGGCTATACGTCAGCAGTCATAAATACAAGGAACATTCCTTTCTCGATCTTTTCTCTCCCTCCTCTCTTTTTCCGCCCTACTGCCCCCTCTCTCCCTCTCAATTAAACCTCTTACATGGACCTGCTTGGGCCTAGTGTGTGGTGCTTTCTGACGAGGTCGCCAGTCCCCATCAATTTGGGTTGGAGATTTACCACAACAACCCCTCAACCAGAGCAAAATCACTTCATTGCTACTTTATAACTGTAATTTTGCTACTGTTATTAATCATAGTGTAAGTATCTGATATGTAGCATATTTGATGCGCATCCCCAAAAGGATCATGACTCACAGGTTGAAAACTACTGTTCTAGACCTTTAAAAACATAAATTTTACATGGTACCAAATTAATTTATAAGTAAGTGCTTATGTGAATTATAATTGTTGAATTAAGCTCAAATTCCTTTCAGTTCATAGTGTAAAGGCCTCAACTCCAACAGCCTGGCTGCTTAAGCTCAGTTTTCTGTCTAGATAAAGCAATTAAATAGACAGTGCTGAAAGAGACAATGGAGCATGTTTATAATCTGTGTGACTTCACTGGTGAGTCACAGAGCTTTCTTTCTGTGGGTATTAACATGAGCTTTTGAATTTAAATCTTAAAGCTTTTACAAAGAGGAAATGTGTACAGACAGGTCTAATCAGGATGTTATCTCCTTGACCCTTGCCTTGATTCTGGTTCTGCAAGTTCATCAAAAGACTCTTGCTGCTTGAGACATGAACTGCTCCAGGCTGTGCCTTCATCCTAGATGTTTGGCAGCCATCATCCAGGCTCCGCTGTACAGCGCAGGCACAATTCAGATTTTTCTTGTACTGTGGATGCCTCCTGAGCTCAAATGAGCAGTAAATGTTTCCTTTTAAAAGCAGTGTGAAGGTGCTTGCTACAGTGACTTACATCTTTGACACACAGTTAATACAAATTTGTTAACAAAGCACAGGACTATCCACTTGTTCTACCAGTATTTCCGTTACCTTATGATGCCATATATATTCTTCCTGAGCACTAGATGGAACTCTCTGGCTTTTCCCTTTAAAAAATATGTAATCTTACTAAAAAAAAAAAAAAAGAAAATGTTTTTCACATTTTCAAAAATGATAAACTAGAAAGAAACTATCAAGTGATGAAAAAAAGAATACATAAGGGTTGTAGATTTCAACTATATTCTTTGTGAAAGAAGAATTCTCCACAGAGGAATCTCAAATGGCTGAGATGCCCTTAAAGAAATGAGGCAAAAGGGGTTTGTTCTTGTTGTGTTTGTTTGTTTGGTTGGTTGGTTGGTTGGTTGGTTGGTTTTTGGAGGGGAACCTGGGAAAGAAGAAATTTACATGTAAATAAAGAAAATATCTAAAAAAAATAAATTTTAAAAAAAAGAAATGTTCAAAATCCTTGGTCATCAGGGAAACACAAATCAAAACTACTATGAGGTTCCATCTTACACCATCAGAATGGCTCAAGGGACAGCTCTTGCTGGTGAGGATGTGGAGCAAGGGGAACACTCTCATTGCTGGTGCGAGTGAAAACTTGTACAACCACTTTGGAAATCAATCTAGTGTTTCTCAGAAACTTGGAAATAGATCTGCCTCAAGACCCAGATATACCACTCCTGGGAATATCCCCAAAAGAAGCTCCACCACCCCACAAGGACATAGCAGCCTTATTCATAATAACCAGAAGCTGGAAACAATCTAGGTGTCCTTCGACCAAACAATGGATAAAGAAAATGTGGTCCATTTAGTCAACCACTAAAAACAATGACATCATGAAATTTGCAGACAAATGGATGGAACTAGAAAAGATCATCCTGAAGGAGGTAACCCAGGCCCAGAAAGACACAGATGGTGTGTATGCACTTTTAAGTGGATATTAGTCATTAAAGTACACAATACTTATGCTACAAACCACTGACCCAAAGAAGCTAGGTAACAAGGAGGGCCCAAGTGGGGGAGGGGAGGGAGTATGCTTGAATCTAAGAAGGAGAAATAGATTCAACATCAGGGGGGTGGATGAAAGAAAGGCGTTGGCCTCAACTTCATCTGAAGGATGAGGAGGGCAGAGGTCAAGGGCAGAATTCAGGTGGCTATGAGAACTTCAGAATGACTTCTGGGAAGAGCTTCAATGAGACAGCCCAACTTTAGTCTGGTGAACAAGGACTGTATAGATCTTGGGGAGTGGGTAGGAGATTTCAGAGTGAGTGTACTTTATTGGCTGGGTCTGAGGTGCTGAGAATGCTTCATTTACATGAAGAGGAATTCCAAGAATCTGCTGAGCAGGAGAGAGAAAGTCGAACCTGTAATCTGGTCAATGATTATGTCACTGTCCTCAGAGGTGGGGGAAGCAGAGGTCATGCACAGGAGCATGTAGCCTGAGAACAGGGAGAAGAGTAGTTCTAACTCCTCCCAGTCTCAGGATGAGATTTGCAGGGTTTGGAGCATATCTCAATTTCACTCTTGCTCCAGAATATCTCCCCAAGTCCCATGTGCCCAGAGAAGGGGACTGGGTTGGGGAGTGGTGGGGTTGGGAGCAGAAGGATGAGGTGGGAGGATGACAGAGGGAGAAATATTGGGAGAGACAGCTGGATTGGGGGCACATCTGGGATGAGCTAGAAACCTAGGACAATGGAAACTGAGGAATCTATAAGGGTGACTCCAGGTAATACAATGGAGGGATTGTGACACTAACCCAGCCACAAAGCCTCATACCCACAATTTGTCCTGCTTATAAGATATGCTTGGGGTAAAGGTGGCACAGAATTTGAGGGAAGGCCCAACCAATGACTGGCCCAGCTTGAGACCCATATCATAAGAGGGGGCCTGCCCTTGAAACAATTTGTGATGTCCTGCTATACTTATAGATAGGAGCCTAGTATAACTGTAATCAAAGAGACTTCACTCAGTAACTGATGGAAACAGAAGAGGACACCCACAGCCAAATGTTAGGTGGAGCTTGGCAAATCCTGTAGAAGGTGGGGGAGGAAGGATTGAAAGAGCCAGAGGAGTCAAGGACACCTATAGAATCAATTGACCTGGACCCATAGTGGCCCAGAGAGACTGAACTGCCAACCAGAGAGCATGCATGGGATGGACCTAGACAGTCTGCACATATGAAACAGTTGTACATCTGAGCCTTCATGAAGGACTCCTAAAGTGGGAACAGGGGCTATCTCTGACTACATTGCCTGCCTTTGGATCCCTTTTCCCTAATGCAGCTGCCTTGTCTAGCCTCTATAGAATAAGATGCATGTAATATTACTGCAACTCAATATGCCAAAGCTCGTTGATATCCATGGGAGGCCTCCCCTTTTATGAGGAGAGGAAGATGTAGCTATAATTGAGATGTAAGAAAAATAATGAATAATATGTGGCTCCCACTTACACACACGACAGTCCTCAATAGAAGAAATGACTACAAAATCTGATGGACACTCAAACGTAGAGACCAGAATGGTAGAAGTCCAGAGTCAAACTATCCTGGGCCAATTTTAGCCCTATTTATAACCTAGCTCTGCATATGGCCTAACATCACCATGACTATTAGGCAAATGCATTCTGTAGAATGTATAAACAGACCCCTAGCTTCCACTTGCCAAAAGGAACAATGAGCTTAGTCTGCATCTAAGGCCAATGGCTAATATACTGGCCTCTGCTATTGTCTGCCCACCTGATGAGCCCACCAAGGTCTTTAAAAGGTGCCTTGACATAAGACTCTTTGTTCTGTAAAACATCACAAAATTGTTACATTAGGACCTGGGATTCAGGGTAACCTTTGTGCCTAGGCCATGGTCAAGTCAGAGTTGACTCCAGAACAAACTGTAAGAGCTTTGTATTGCATGGGCGATTTCTTGTCCCGTTTTCCCCTTGACACAGGACTAGAGGCTGATCTCAGTTGAGCAGCACAGAGTTCCAGAGAAATTTGTTGATTTCCACTGAAGAGCCAGAGTCTTGTTCAAACACGCTTATTTCCCTTCCACAATCTATAGTCTCTCATTTCTGGTAACAGTGAGTCAGAATCTCTTTTCATAATATATCTGGGTAAAGATTTGTCAATTCTTTTTAATCTCAAATACTTGTTTTCATTTTATTAATTTTCTGCATTTTTTTTTGCTAACAACCTTTTTTTGTCTTCAATGTTTATGCTTAACTTGCTGGGGTGGAGAGGGGTGGGTGCCTAATTTTTTTAATGAAAAGGCCAATATGAATATGGGTTTATTCCTTTCTTTTTTACTCTTCTCTCATACAATACATCCCAACCAACCACAGTTTCCCCTCCCTCCACTCCTCCCAGCTCTCCCCCCACCTCCCCTCCCCCCCACATCCACTCACTGCTCCTCCATTTCCCTTCAGAAGATGATTAGGTTTCTGGGGACCAGCCACTGAATGTGACATAACAAGATGTAGTGAGAGATTTCTTCCATTCTAATATGGAAATTTGTTACTACAAAACTTCCTGCAACCACTATTTTATCTACAGCTCACACTTACACTTTTCATTTTTAATTATGTTTCTGCATCCATATGGAGTATGTACAGCGAGTTCAGGTACCTATGGAAGCCAGAAGAGAGTACTGGATCCCAAGAAACTGGAGAGTCACAGCTGTAAACTACCCAACTTGAGTGCTGAAAGCCAAGCTTAGATCCTCTGCAGGAACAGTGTGTGCTATGAACCCTGAGTCACAGCTCATCTTCTACAAATGTTAATAGAGTTTTATGAATTGTTTGTCTCTGAATACTTTCTAATTTTTAATAAGTTCTCTGAGTCACATGTCATTTAAACGTGTATGGTTTCATCCCAAATATTAGAAGAAATTAAAAAATAATCTCTTACTGCTTTTAAACTAATTCTGTGGTTAAAGAATACATATTAATAATGAGATTTTTTTTCAGCATTTGGATATTTGTTATATCCAAAATGTTCATTGTATACATGTATTTTCCTCAAGTATGTGTAATGTTCTGTAAATGTCAATTAGTTCAAGTTAGTTAATAGTCATGTTTGAAATATGCAGCAAATTTTAACTGAGTTTTCTCTTCTTACTTGTGAGTTTTAGCTCTGTGTATTGTAAGGTTCTGTAATTAGTGTCAGAAATACCCATGCATACAAGGCTTTCACCTTTCATTACCATTTAACTTGGGCCTTAGTAAAATTCTTTTCTCTGAGGACTTCACCTGGTAGCATAGCTAGCCCCAGCTTCTCATGACTAACACACAGTTTTCATCATTTAGCTTTCTCTGAATCTATGTTTTATACACATGGACCACAACAAGCTCTTTTCAATTTGATGTTACATGCGGTGGCTTACACGAGGTGCTCCCCATAAGTCTCGGGCATTCAAATACCAGGAGTCCTTATTTGGTAACTATATGGGGATTAGGACTAGAAGGTGTGGCCTTGCCAAAAATGCGTGTTACTGGGGTGTAGAGAGCTTTGAGGTTTCAAAAGTCTATACCATTCCTAGAAGCTCTGCCTCCCCTTGCAGTTTGAGATATAAGCTCTCTGCTGTTCCTACCACCATGCCTTCCCTTCACCATCATGGACTCTAACCCTCTAGAACCATAAGCTCGATTAAATACCTATAAGTTCCCTTGGTCATGGTGTTTTATCATAGCCATAGAATAGTGACTGACATACTACAGTTTCTGTCTTTAAATTCTTCTATTTAAGGCAACTATATTTAATGTGACTAATGAGAGTGACTTAAATCTGTCATCTGATTCTTTTTGTTTATTTTACATTTGGATTGAGGACATCTTTGTGTCTCTGTCTTACTGCTTTTCTGGGCTTATCATCTACTATCTTCTTTCCACAGTGGCTTTGACTCCTGTACTATGCATCTTCAACAACTTTAACCACTGTCTTTTTCTGCTTCTCAGATGTAGTACCACAGAGGGCGAAGTCAAGAGCCCACTGGGTAGTAAACAGATCCTTCCCTTATGTCAGCTGACACCATTTAAGACTGAGACATCTTGATCTCCTATGTGGCACTTCATTTGCTCTCCACATCATGAGCAGAAAACTACAGGGCTGTGCCATGACTCTCAGTATTGCCCAACAGTAAGAGTAACACTGCTCTTCATGGGTGATCACCTAGGGATCAATAAATAGCATTTTATTACTCTCCAGAGGAATGGTATCAACAGAGTCCTAGTCAGAGAAAACTCCTGCCCCTGCCCCTGTCCCATAGCAGTAATAAACAGTTTCAGTGGAGACAAAGAAGGAAGCAATGTCAATACACCAACTGCAGACCAGAAAATCCCTGGGCATACAGCAGCACATAGAGAGGAGATGGCAGCCATGGACAACATTCAGAAAGAATAAGAAGGTAGCTGCTCAGAGCTGCTGCATGGGCAGGCACCCAGGTCAGAAAGGTGGGAAGAAACACAAGGTTTTTGAAGTATATCATTGTATATTAACAAGTTTTGAGACTTTTCAAGGAACCATAGTCTCACCTAATGGCCAGAACAAGGTATCTCCGTTGTACAGGCTCTCAAATCATTTAAAACAGCTCTCTTAAGGAAATCGCATAAAATTCCCAAAACCAAGTCAGTATTCTGCCAGAGATTCTTAACAGAGACATTTCCTAAAATCCAATGAAAATCCTTGAAATTACAAATTATAATAAATCAAAGCACAAGAGAATTTATCCACTGCAGAGCAGATCAAATAGAAGAAATAAAGTCAGAGCTGTTCTATTTTAAAATACATTGAGGAGAACAAGCAAAAAGCAATGAAGAAAATTTAGGAAAAAATTCCTTTAAACAAAAAGAAATGTTCTTGGGCTGGAGAGATGGCTCAGCGGTTAAGAGCACTGATTGCTCTTCCAGAGGTCCTGAGTTCAAATCCCAGCAACCACATGGTGGCTCACAACCATCAGTAATGAGATCTGATGCCTTCTTCTGGTGTGTCTGAAGAGAGCGACAATGTACTCCAATAAATAAAGTAAATAACTTTAAAAAAAAAATGTTCTCAATACTGGGCTATTTTAAAAACGCATTGAAGAGAACAAAGGGAAAAGAATGAAGGAAATTTAGGGGAATTTTTGATGGCATTGAAAGTATAAATATTATGAGTAATGGGACTCAAGGGACCTTGAGAATACCAAAAGGGTAAAGCTTATTCAAAGAGGTAATGATTTTTTTCAAAGAAATTCCAAACTAAAAATCTAAGAAAGCCATAAGTCACAAGTTATCAGTCAGACTCATACAACCAATTCTTTCCTAAGATACAGATCAATGGCTTTTAAAGAGTGTAGACTAAGAGATGATTCTCAAAGCAGCAACAGATGAAGGATCCCTTTCTGCTGACAGGTAATTTCTCAAGCAGATAGAAGCCTTACACGCTAAGACAGGGTGACATCACATATCCAGAGTGCTGGAGGAGAGAACTGTGAATCAAAAGCACCATAGCTGGCAAGGTTATGCTGTAGAGCTAATAAGTAGACATTCCTGGGCACACAAAAGCCAGGGGAGGCTACTACCAACAAGCATGCTCTATAAGAAATGCTAAAGGGAATGTTTCAAGCTAAATGAGGAAGATAGGAATACAAAGGAGACATCAACATATATAGAACTCAGAGACAAGAGTAAGCTCCAGGAAAAAGTGAGGGGTGGGGGTGGGGTGGGGGTCAGGGTCAGGCATGGGAAGAGACAGGAGAGAATTCCAGACAGCCAGAAGAATGAATAGAACTATGTACCAGTGGGGGGTGGGGGAGGAGGGAACCATTACACCAAACACCAGGGATGGGAAAGGCTCCCAGGACCCAATGGGGATGACACTAGCTAAAATACGCCACAGAAGGTAGAACCTGAAGAGACCATGACCACTAGATAGGTATGGCCCTGAGCTGAGGGAAGGGGCCATCCACCCATCTCAAATATTTTAACCCAGAATTATTCCTGTCTAAAGAAAATGTAGGGACAAAAAAATGGAGCAGAGACTGAAGGAAAGGCCATCCAGAGACTGCCCTACCTTGGGATCCATCCCATCTGCAGACACAACAACTGATGCCAAGAACTTCTTGCAGACAGGAGCCCAGTAGGGCTGTCCTCTGAAAGGTTCTGCTAGCACTTGACTAAGACAGATGCATACACTCACAGCTAACCATTGGACTGAGCCTAGGGACCCCAATGGAAGAGAAAGGGAAGAACTTAAGGAACTGAAAGGGATTCCGACCCCACAGGAAGAGCAACAATATCAATTAATTGGATCCCTCAGAGCTTCCAAGGACTAAACCAGCAACCAGAGTAAACATGGGCTGATCCATGGCTCCCACTGTATATGTAACAGAGGATGGCCTTATCTGGCATCAATTGGAGGGGAGGCCCTTGGTCCTGTGGGGGCTTGTTGCCACAGCAAAAGGGTATGTTACAGGGGTGAGGTGGGAGTCAGGGTGTGGGGCAGCCTCTTAGAGGCAAAGGGGCAGAGTAGGGATTTGCAGAGGGGAGACTGGGAAGGGGGACAACATTTGAAATGTAAATAAATAAAATGATCAATAAAAAAAGAGTAAGCATCCAGTTAATTCAAAGTTCTGTGCTACCATAGACACAGGACATAAACCTGTCACACATAACTTGAAGAGTAGAATATATCTAGATCTAGACAACATGGGAAGAGTAAAGGAGAATTAAAGGTTAGAAATGGGGGAGAGGGCTGGTGAGATGGCTCAGTGATTAAGAGCATTGACTGCTCTTTAAAGGTCATGAGTTCAATTTCCAGCAACCACATGGTGGCTCACAACCATCTGTAATGGGATCTGATGCCCTCTTCTGGTGTGTCTGAAGACAGCAACAATGTAATCATATACATAAAATAAATAAATAAATAAATCTAAAAAAAAGAAAGAAAGAAAGAAAGAAAGAAAGAGAGAGAGAGAG
>JADRCD010228111.1:0-34978 GCA_019843815.1 Montemys delectorum | reverse complement strand
AGAGAGAGAGAGAGAGAGAGAGAGAGAGAGAGAGAGAAAAGAAATGGAGGGAAAACAGTACAAGCACCAAGGGGTTTTCTCTCTTTTTCTGTTATTCTACTTTTTCCTTGATGCTAAATACCCATTATTTCAAAACTGCTTGCTATAATCAAAGGATGAATTTTAAAGGCTTTGTGGTAACCACAAAGCAAAAGTGTTTAACATTTAAACTGAAAAAGTAAGCAAGGAATCAAAGCACATAATGAGAGGAAAGTTACTTAACCATAAAGTTAGGCTTTATTCACTGGTAATTGCTTTAAATGTAGATGGCTCAAATTCTCAAAATTAAGTCAGTGATTGACTAAATTAAAATACAACATCCAACTCTATGGTACTCACAAGAATCTCACTTCACCACTAGAAATACAGACAGAAAACAAAGGAGCACTATAAGGCATTCTATGTAAATGGAATAAAAAGCAGGATAGTCAAAGGCACATAAAATAAAATTTAAAAATTTCCAATCAACACCCTAACATTGTACTTCAAAGAACGAGAAAAACCAATGAAACCCAGCTTAGAAGAAAGAAAGAAATAATAAAAAACTGAGTAGAACTAAATGAAGCTAAGAAGCAAGAGCACTGTACAAATGGATGGAGCTGGAACCATGCCAGAAAAGAATTGACAGGGTAGCTGAGGAGAGAAAACAAGAGTAGCATATCCTGGCACTCAGAAGTTACCTCAGAACATTAAACCCTAGAAGACAGACCAGCTACATGATCCACAGGTATGAGAAGAAGGAAAAGGATAGAAGCTTTCAGATTCAAAGAGAGAGAGAACAAATTTCAGTCTCCACCTAAATGCCAGAGAGCATGACGGCCGGCCTGTAACTCCAACTCCTCTGATGCAGAGGTACGATACTGCATAAACAATCTGGCTAACAAGATCGGCCATATTGGGGGCTAAAAAAAACAGATGGGGGATGAAGATAGAGTGAGGAAGGAAAACTGCTGTCCTGGGAGAATTCAGAATGAAAGCATTTCCCTCCCTGTAGGAGGACAATGCACGATAGAGTGTGGGATGCATGGTTAGAGGAGGGGACTCTGAAGTCTTTAGTAAAAATAGATAGTTCATAGATTTGTCATAACACATGTCTGAAAAGGCCATGTGCAAGCCGGGCGGTGGTGGCACATGCCTTTAATCCCAGCACTTGGGAGGCAGAGGCAGGCGGATTTCTGAGTTCGAGGCCAGTCTGGTCTACAGAGTGAGTTCCAGAGCAGCCAGGGCTACACAGAGAAACCCTGTCTTGGGGGAAAAAAAAAAAAGGCCAGGTGCAAAGCAATAGTGAGAGCCTACTACGAAACATGACTGTGATTAACCCATTATTTACAGACAAATTCCAGACACAATCACTGAGAAACAGATAAATTATCCTCGATGATATCTTAACTAGCCAGTTTCCATCATTTTAGATACAAAGATGAATGTTAGAAAAACTTATGTGCAGAAAACAAAAAGTCAGAAGTGAGCATTAGCAAACCCAACCTGGCCACCCAAGGTGGCATCAGTAATCCGTAAACCAAAAACTGTCACCAGACCCCAGTGAAAAGTCACTTGGTAAAGTTTAACATGTGGCCATAATGTCTAAAATGGCAGGCAAAGTGGCTTTTATACCGACTCCATCATGAATATTATTCTTAATCTTAGAAAGCCAAGGTTTTTCCCTTCAGATCAAGATTAACACAAGATGACTTTGACTTTGGCTCACTACAATCTTAGGACATGATAATCCAGTCAAAGAAATAAAACTTGTAACACTCAAATGATATGATTTTACATGCAAAAGAATTAGAAAACACTGGGGCCATGAGATGGCTCAGTAGATAAAGGCACTTGCTTCATACCTGACCATCTGAGCTCCCAGGAATCCACATGACAGAAGGAAAGAAACTGACTTCTGAAAGTTACCCACTGTCCTTCCCATGCACCCTGTGGCATACGTGTACACGTACACATACACACATGTACATGTACATACACACACATGTACACGCAAGTCAATAAATAAGTGTGAAAAATTAGGATGTCTTATTATTAACTAATTATTCATAATGAGTTCATACAATACAGAGAACAAGCCCTAATGTAAGCCATGCATTTCAGTTAATAATGAATTATTATTGATTCATATGTTGTAAAAAGTACCACCCTGTGCAAAATGTTCATAATAGTGATGGAGCTGAAGGGAGAACCTGGAAATCATCCTCTATGCTTGTATCTGTAGGGTGAAAACTTGTAATAAGAAGGAAAGTCTGTGCATGTAAAAACATGAATTTACGTAATTATATTTATAATTTCAAAACATCTTTCAAAAAGCCAATAACAAAAAAACAGTAATAATTTAGTACTTGTGGTGATTTGAATAGGAATGGCCCCTTGTAGGCTCATATATTAGAATGTTTAGCCACCAGGGAGTAGAACTACTTGAAGAGATTATAAGGACTAGGAGGTGTGGCCTTGTTGGAGGAAGTGTGTCATTGGGGGTGGGCTTTGAGGTTTCAAAAACTCAAGCCAGGCTGAGTCTCCAGCCCCCTCGCTCTCTACTCTCTTCCTGCAGCCTACAGATCAAGATGTAGCTCTTAGTTACTTCTCCAGCACCATGTCTGCCTGTATTCTTCCAAACTTCCCTCAATGATGGGCCAAACCTCTGAAATTGTAAGCCAGCCCCAATTAAAAGCTTCATTTATAAGGACTGCCTGATCCTTCACAGCAATAGGATCAAAGCAGTACTTGTGGAAAATAACTGCATTTCTGGATATCTATAACATACATTAGAGCATGAAAATATTAACATTGACAAAAATAATAGACCTAGAAGTAAATACCAGAGTTATGGAAGAACTCCAGCAAAAAGAAAGAAAGAAAGAAAGAAAGAAAGAAAGAAAGAAAGAAAGAAAGAAAGAAAGAAAGAGGGAGAGAAAGAAAGAAAGAAAGAAAGAAAGAAAGAAAGAAAGAAAGAAAGAAAGAAAGAAAGGAGAGAGGGAGGGAGGAAAGGAAGAAAGAAAGAAAGAAAGAAAGAAAAGAAAAGAAACCTGTGAAAGTTTTCCAGTAGACTAGAAGAATTATTTGAAAAAAATGGAGAGATATATCCATACTCATTGAATGAAATGTTCTACATAATAAAAATGTACGTGACCCTGAGAATATCAGTCCATCCAAATGGATTAAATTGCTTAAATCCCTGTAGGAACTCTATAAAAGGTTGTTTACAGGGCAAATGGTGACACAGTGCTGGTCTGTGTACGTGACAGAAAATCAAGTTGTATCCCTCTTTATACTATTTCAAAATCAGTTGAGTTGCATATGTTTGGAGATAAATACTTACATACAAAGACATCCGCTGTACATTGCTAGCGATTCTTACGTGAACAACCACAGATGTATAGCTGCCATTTATCATCTTTAAACATTTTAAAATAGAGACTATCCATTCACATAAATACTTATGAACAACTTCACATTTGCCTTTGCCAACTGTATAACCAACATATAAACTTGACTGGATGAATCCTGACTGTGTCTCAGTGTTTGAGAACCATTGGACTCTGCTGTGACGTAGAGCAGGCTCCCAAGAGTCAGAAAATGGGTGGGGCTCTGTAAATCTCAGCCAGTTGTCTTATATTAAATATTAATATGCTTGGAAACAAATGTCATTCACACTATGTTTACTGCCTGGCAGTTAGAAAGCACGAATAGAGCACATGCATGATCAGAAATGAGTAACAGCTCCCTGGATTAAGCTATAGCACATGTCTTTTGTTTTCTTTATAGAGTATCAAACATTCTTACATGAATAGATATGCAACATCATGAGGTCTTAGGGTAAGATAGGCCTGCTTCCATTCTAAAAATCTATGCAATAATTCATCTGCTTCACCAACTGTAGGAATCTTATTCTTATCTGACCACAACTCCAGTGAGGACAACACAATCGTAACCTTGAGTTGGGCAAACACCTAAAAACAGAAGAGATCAATATGCACAGTTAATCTCTCTGATTTTATAATGTCCTATCCCAGAAAATATGTTCAATTTTTCACAAAACCACACTCTCTTTATACAAATGGCTTGATTATTCAGAAATGCTACATCAAGTTAGTATGAATGATCATTTCAAGATGAAAAAAATCTGGCATAAAAGGGAAAATACTTACTGAATTTATAAGACTGATAATTTCAATGATTTTATTTGTTACAATCATGCTGTCAGAGCCCAAGTAATCATACTAAAAGACAGAAATAATTTTGTAGTTAAAATATTATTTTTGTATGATGATTTGAGTACTTATATCTACTGTCTGAAGTTTGAGGATAATATAGAATTCAGTGTTTCAAATAAGATACACAATTCCCAATGTGAGAACACAATTGTACACATACATACACAGTCAAAAAAAAGTCACATACCCACACAGAGTGTTGAATATGGATTGACCTAGATAACATCTTGTAGGCCCCATGGCCTTTCCCAGGAGTCTAAATCAACTATTGACCTGTTCTCCTTCAAATCTTCTTACCTCTGACTTCAACTGGATTCCTATCGAGCTCTACAATGTTAAGACTGGAACTGCTAGTGTATTATTTGTATCTCTGTGATATTCCACAGGGTGATAATCAAATATGTGCCATCAGACCAAAACCTGGAAAATACATTTATCCTAAAAGCCATGTAATGTTTTGTTTATGGGAGTTGTCATGGTTTGAATATTCTTGGCCCAGAGAATGGGCACCATTAGGAGGTATGGCCTTTTTGGAGGAATTGTGTAACTGTGGGCGTGGGTATTAAGTCCCTCCTCCCAGCTGCCTGGAAGCCAGTCTTCTAGCAGCCTTCAGATAAAGATGGAGAACTCTCAAGCTCTTCTAACCCCATGCCTGCCTGGAGGCTGCCATGTTCCCATCTTGATGATAATGGACTGAACCTCGAACCTGTAATCCAGCTCCAATTAAATGTTGTTCCTACAAGAGTTGCCTTGATCGTGGTGTCTATTCACAGCAGTAAAACCCTACGTAGACAGGAGTCAAGGATCTAGAGACGCCTTCCTCTCAGGAAACAGCGGAGTGGGGGAGGGGCAGCAGCAAACACCTATGTCTTACTACAGCACACACAAGTGTGCCAGCCACTGCTGCCAGCAAAACATTATAGGACTGAACATTCTCTGGACTTTGTAGCCCACCCTCTTGCTCTTCAGGCATGCTGGAATTGACTCTTAATAAGGTGGTCTCGACTATTTGGTTTTCAGTTAGCAAACTGTTACACTGCTCTATCTACGATGGAAAGTGAGAAGACTGGAATATTCCAGCTCCTTTTAGCCTGGGTCATCACACATTCACACAAAATATTTAAGAAGGACACCAAAAGCATGTCAATATTTTGAAACTCTTTTTAAAAAATGTTTCTTAGATTACTATTATTATTAATTTCACTGTATCTTAGCATTTTGCCTGCTTGTATGCTTGTACACCACCCACATGCCTTGTACCCTCAGAAGTCAGAACAGGGCACTGGATCCTCTGTGACTACAGTTACAGAGGGTTGTGAGTCATCCCACGGGCGCTGGAACTGAAACCTGGGCCTCCTCTGGAAGAGGAGCAAGCGCTCTTGATTGCCGAGTCATTCGCCGTCAACTCCACAGTCCCACACCAAGCCCATAAAAGAAAAGCAAAAACACGTACCAACGCTTTGTCCACCACAATACTCATCTCTAGGTAGAGGGGAAGCACATGTTTAAAAGGTGATTTTGGCTAGAAAGAAACAAAAGCACGCAAACATTTAAGTCTTCATAACATATTTCCTTGGACTTCTTTGCTAAAGCTATTTGGGGAACACTCATGGCAAGCACTAGTGAGGGGCTGTACAGCTGGGAAAGCTGCTGCAGCATGCTTAGGTGTGCTAGCATGTACTTTAGTCATGAGGACATTGATTACGCAGTCACCCAGTCAATCAACGGCTTCCGACTTGTCAACTCCTCCTAGACTAAAGTTGGAATGAAGCACCCATGTGCTTTCACCACCTATTGACTCTGAATGCCAGACTGGATTAAACTAATTTAGAGATTGTAAAGATGTTGAAGACTAAGAAACTACAGTTGTGCATCATTCCTTTCTGTAGCCTCATACTTTGTGACATGACTGTAACACCTCGCAAGAGGTGAGTCAGCTTCCCCTGGCTCCTCCTCAGAGCTGCTGGTCAGTAACTGGATGGGCAATGCTCAGTCCAGGCCACCTCCAATTGCCACGCATGCCCTGGGAGCACCAGCTTGTGCATATCCTGCCAGCACACCACACAGCAAGAGACAAAGATACTCTTAGGGCATGAGGTAACTCGTAGCTTTAGTGAAAAACAGGAAACAAAAATAACTACCAACTTTCAGTGAAAGCCCACCATGGAAACAGCTCATTGGCATCGATCAGAGTGGTAGTTCACGTTTCTCTGCGTGGCTTATTGGTACCAGAGATGGCAATGCCAAATTGTTCTCGGTGAGTTATAGCTATGTCCCTTGCCTTCCAAAAAGGGCTTACACAAAGAGCTATTGAATTCCTCCTCCTTGGAGCTTTCACAGAGTAGACTTTGTGGAAGACATTTGTAAAACACATCTCAAGGTGAATACATCAGCCGCTGTCTACAACAAGAGACTGAGGGCAGGCTGTGGGGCAACATGGGAAAGAGGATGATAAAGAGAGTGTAAGGAGGGAACGGGTTGGGAGAAAAAAAGGCTTTGGAAAATCTCAGGCACCTGCACTAGAAAATCTAGAAGGTCACACAGGGAACCAAGACGAGACACAAGCTTCAAAAGACCTCAAAATGCTGCTAAGTCTCCTGCACTGGCAAACCTTGGGGCTTCAGGCCAACAAGTGTCAAGTCCAAGAAGCTGCCACAAATAACCTGAATAAGCATTATGGCTACACCCAGACACTGTGAGCCTCAGACCACAAGAGCTCCGGCCCTTTCCCTCCCTTTCCGACTGGCTGTATCACAACCCCTTTGCACCCAGGGACTCTCCAGCTGCTCCCACATGGCCCCTAGATGGATGTCGGCTCCCTGCTTCCATGTTCCAGCCTTCCACCATTCAGATCACCCCAAAGCCCTGTGGTTGCTTGCCAAGGAGGATCATAGACTTCCAGGTACAGCTCGCCACTTTATTAAAAAAAAAAAAAAATCAACCACGTAACAGTAATTAATACACCTCTTCAGGAATGATTCTAAAAACTAACGGTCTCCATTCTCCTGATAAAAAGACACAGACTAACAGACTAGATTAGAGAACAGGATCTATCTTTTTGCTTCTAAGACATCACCTTAAGGTAAAACGGGTGGAAAAAATATATTTCATGCAAATGGAACTAAGAAACACATAGGCATGTTTATCCTAATAGCTGACAAATCAAAATCTGTCTAAAGATGTAAGGAGGGGACACTTCATACCCTTCATACATCACATCTCCTTCTCCCAAGACTCAGAAGAATGGACAGAAAGACTCAAACCTGGAAAGACAGACAGAGCATGCTCCTTCCCGTGAAAGTCAGAGGGAGACACCAATTCTTTCCCACCTTAGTATTAAGATGTCCCTAACAGAACTGTCAGGCACGCCCAGATAAGATGGTTCAGGGCACACCCCAAACAAAGACACAATTGTTCTTCATAAGAATAGGTCTGAAGGAGAAGTGGATCATGACCACAGACTGTGCCAATATAAATAACCATATCTGTACAAGAGCACAGAGGGATGCAGGATATGCCTTTGTGACCTCTCTGTCCTACGTCAGTTTAATAAAACCATAAGAAATGGCCTTATTACATCATACTTTTTTAAGTTAATTAGAACTTATAAGTGCTTTGGAAGCAATGAACTATACAACACTCACCTTTTTGTTGATTAAAATGCCATAGTTCGTTGGCATCTCTATGTTTCTGCTGTTTTTGTTAAATATCAATTCCTTCTCTTCATTCCCTAGCTTATAAACAATGTGTTGAGATGAAGCTGTAGATTCCAGAGGCTCAATTCCATAGGACACATTCTCAAACTGCAGGAATCCTCTGCAACATTAAGAATAAAACTGTTAAGTGCTTTTTAGAACTCTATGTTTTGACATTCTGGTAATATCCGTTAAAATAATAAAAGATGCTCAATGTTTTCAGTCCAGTATTTTATTCCAGAATCTTAGGGATGACTTTGAAGAGAAAAATCATTTCTCTAACCCAAGAATCCAATTTTCTATTTCTTTTCACCTCTTTTTTGTTAGTTATAAGACTAATGAAACCAGTTCTAAATTTTTTTAGGGGCACAGTGTGACAGTAGTCAATAACTTGCCCGGGCTTAATCAGAGATTATGTAACCGTGCAGTAACCTGAAATGTTAATAAATTTCTTTCTAGTTTGCAGAGCTTGAAAAACAGATCTCAGAGCATTTATAATAAAAAAAAAATGTACATCATCAGTTTGACCAAGGAAAATAAAATGTGGCAGTGTTGGCAAAATGATACTTAACTCATTTTTGTTGGGTATATAGTTTGAATGAGAAACCAAAAGCCTGATTATGAAGAGCTGATCAGTGTGTAGCCCTCTGCTTCCCTGAATTGAGGTAGCCTAGTATGTTACTGCTCTCTGAGAAAATGGTTTCAGGTTTGAATTTCACGGTTCTTTACAGGAAGCTTAGAAAACATTTGGAATAACAAAAATGTACACTAAAAACAGAGGTGGAGAATGCTGCCAAGATTGAACCTCTCCAAAGCAGAAAAGAAGAAGCCAAATAACAACACTTTGTTCTTATTTCTTTTGGGTTTTTTCCCCCTTGAGACAGGGTTTCTCTGTGTAGCCCTGGCTGTCCTGGAACTCACTCTGTAGACCAGGCTGGCCTCGAACTCAGAAATCCGCCTGCCTCTGCCTCCCAAGCGCTGGGATTAAAGGCGTGCGCCACCACTGCCCAGCTTTGTTATTATTTCTTAAACAAGAAGAGTATTTAACTAATATTCACAACGATGTGACTTGCCTCCTTGCTATAAAGATAATTTTCACAAGGGAAAGCAAGACTCATTCATGTTTATTTTACTTTTTGTCTCCAAACTGTAAGATACACGGTAGGTGTTGTAAAATTTCTATCTGCTGAAAAAGATAAATAAGCTATCTTAAACCTTGCTCCTGTAACCTAGAGCACTCCATTAACATTTCTGTCGTTAAGAGAAGGACAAGGATATTAGGACATCTAAACCCTCCAGACGTTAAAAATCATCTCTGGCATGCAAAGTGAGGGGGAGAGAGATCCCAGAGCACTGGGACCCTGCCTGGAGAAAAGATGTCACTGAGCAAGCAGCCTGTAAGAAAATTGCTCCAGCTGTGCATGAACGGAGGTGGAATTACATTCGCATGGCCAAGTACCACAGCCGGAGTAGGAGAAAATGAATAACCTTAGTCCAGAGCACGTGCTGAGGGTGGCGACCGAGTTCGGATAGCCTTTGATGTGTCCTTGATAATAGCACTGAGCCTGGGGGGGGAGAAAGAGTCAACTGGTTACTGATGAAGTGGCAAGACTTTCCAATAGTTCCCTGCTTTGAAACTAGACACAGCCGGCTGGATATTGTGCACAAATACACAACCCGCAATGGCATACATAAAGTGATACTCAGAGAGTCTCCAGAATTTTTTTTCCCCAACATATGGATTTAAGACATCAACTAAAAGCCCTGGGAACCTTGAAAAACCACACTGTGCTGCCTAGAGAAGGGTATATTTTAAGACTCTGGAAGCTTAAAGGGCCAAGTTGGGCAGGAAAGGGGGACTAGGGAGCCATGCTAATCCAAAGTACACCACCTGCAAGGACAGAGGCACAGAGGCAGTGTGATGGGGACAGGAAGGGACTGTGCTCCACACGCATTCACTAGACAACACACTTCCAGAAGATGAAAGTCCAAAGGGAAGCAATGGTAAATATGCAGAAAACACACATCCATATTAAAATATTTCAGTGCATCGCTTTACTCGATAATAAATCAAGCGTTCAGACTTCTCAGGTCTGAACAGCGAGGTTGGCCAAGGGACAGAGCACAGGAGGACTGATGTGTGCATGTGTGCGGCCGGCAATGGGTGGGAGGGGATTTGATGTGTGCTTCTGTGCTCTTAAGTCCTTAGTCTGCTCATTTCACTTTCATTTATGTCCATGTTCTCAGGAAGGACGGGTTGAGTAATAGTCTATAGGCAGTACCCATGGACAGCCGGCCCTCAGTCAACTAATACAACTCTGTCAAGACGTAGGAGGAACGGCATGACCAAGCAATAAGTCCCTTGAGTATATTCCCAGATGTGTCCTGAGAGCCTTGTGTGTTGGGAAACCAACCACTCAGTTATTTTAAAGTTTTTTGAAAATTCATAAAATAACTTCAATCTTACCGGGATGTTTGAAGAATGAAAACTCGTAGATCCTTGATTATACATATAAACCATAAAATGATTTGTTAAAAAATATCTAAGTACAAAAAAAAAGAGAGAGAGAGAGAGAATTCTGAGTTACTCGTCAAGAAACAACAGAGCAGCCATCAGTAAACTCTGCCCCACCCCATGTTTCTCTAACTAAAACTATTGCAACATAGCCACGCCCATTAACTTGAGCACGCTCTGGGGACATACCAGCTACAGCAGCCGGCAGAAATAAGTAGTGTGGGCAGAAACTACAGGGCCTTAAAAACTAGGATTACTCTCCGGAGCTTCAGAGAAAAAGGCAACTTTTGATGTAGTGACAGTATTTCCTTTGACATATATTACACTACATGCAAAGTAATACACATTTACTCAAAATAATTTCCCCAACTTAATGAGTTTTTTTTTTCAGAAAGATTTTTTTTTTATGTGTATGTATGTGTTGGCATGGATTTGTGCACCAGTGTATGTAGGTACCCATAGGAGCTAGACAGTACCCTACTTCCTAAAGCTAGGGTTACAGGTGGTTATGGGTCCTGTGAGCATGGAGAGCAAAGCCCAAGTCCTTTACAAGGGTGGGAAGCGCTCTTGACCACTGAGCCAGCTCTCCAGCCCGGTAGCTCCTTTAATGAAGGGAAGAGGCTGCAACAGGGGTAAAGCCACTTTCCTATTTGCATAGAAACTGGATGGAGGATTGTGAGAATTTGCTGCTCCTTTATTCTAACATATATTATGATATAAACATTGATTACTATGTATTATATGACACATAATTTATTTACATCTATTATATAATATTTATATGTAGTATATATTATGTAATGTATAACATAACATATATGATATATAATATTAAATATTTTTATTTTTATTTATTATATATATTTTAAAGATATTTGTATTTATAATTATATAGTATATAATGCATATGAATATATAGTCATATTATATATTTGTTATATATTTTATTATTATATGAGTATATTGTATATGGTTAAAATATATAAAATAAAATGTGTACTATATTACATGTGTATATTATACACTGTACATAATATATAATAGATGACTATGTATGGTTCTGATAATGTGTTTGAAGTAAATTAAGTCCTGTTATCATTAGCCTCTGCGCTGGAACTCAAGGCTAAGCCCGGCCTTCTTGTAACCCCATGTTCTGCACATACTCTGTTGCTTCCATTTTACTTCCTCCCTTCACACTTCCTCCAGCTTCAGTGACCACCCAGTCTGCTGCTTCCAGTTCTCCACTGAGCCTGGTCACACAAAGGCTAGCAATGGTGCCTGCCCTCGCACATGCCCTATCAGGTGAGGTTGAATGTCAGCTGAGCTTAATTAAGGCTAACACTGGCTGCGAGCCTTTGACTCTCGATGACTCTCTGGGTGCCATTTCTCATGAGCTCACCCTTCCCCCTGCTCTCTTCCTGTCTGCGTATTCACTTCCTACATTCCAGTATTACCCATCATCCTTACGTGTTCCCATGGCACCCAGGTATGCTGCTATCCTTCTCCCATTGAAAACTTATTCCCACCTCCATTAGTCGTATTTTGTTCATTTCAGTCGCGATAAAAACAATAGAAACAGTAGACAATACTAACAAGAGCTGTATCGTTGCTCTGATACTCCGTGGCTGTTTACAGGTAAACAATTTCAAAGAAATAAAGTGAAATACCAAGCTAAAGAAGAAGAAAAAAATCTACCTTTTCTGGAGGTGCACAGTGTACTGCATCTTGCCTATTGGAATAATATAGGATATCTGTTCCTAGAGAGGCCAGAAAAACGGAGAGTGAGGACGGTCTTGGAGAAGAAGCAAACAGCCACTCGAGAATCAACCAACCTCAGCAAGTGTATCTCAGACAACTCAGAAAATCACACTGCGCTGCCTAGGTTAAAAATCTGCAACAACATATTGAAAATGCTTAACTTTTCAGATAACCCATTCATTAGCACACAGACAAGTCACTCTTGATTTGCACAGCATTAGACAACTCCATGTCAGTGAATCTTAAACACCTGGGAAAGAAGAGCCCGTGCTGTCCGAAGTCTCTTCGTAGCGTCGTGGAAGCTGGAAGCACTCCGTTGTGGGCATCTTAGTTGCCAGTAACAACTCTTCACCTTTGCTGTCACCATGCACAGAGCACACATTCCCTCCACTTGCAGGATAAATGGAGACGGAACAATGCTGTAGAGCAAGCTTCATGCATGGAGGCCACAGGCAATTTGCTGGACAAGAATGTTAAATTTATACCGAGTGTGAATGCCTACTGTCAGTGACTAAGAAGTTCTGCTCCTGGGAAGAGAGCAAGCTGACGGCTGAACAAGACCCTCCAGAAGGCCAAGGAAACCAAAGCAGGGGCAGGCTTCAGAACCTGGCTTTCTCATTATAATACAAAAAGAAGGAAGAGATACCTACTTCACAGCACACCTTACACAAGTGCATAGAGTGTGGTGTGGAGAGGCCCCCTGGTTCAGAGACGGAAGAAGTTAATTCCAGACATTCATACTCAAGTAGAATACCAGGCCCAGGGCTGAGAACCCAGAACTGGGCAGAACCCGGTGGCTCCCAGCTCCAGGTTAGCATCTTCAGACTGAGATTCTAGATGGACCTTAGCCAGGAGCCAAAGAGGCTCTCGTCGTGTGTGCAGAACCAAACCACAGGGAAAACAAGACTGCCTGCAGGCCTGGCAGAAGCCCAAGGCTTCATCCTGGAGCTCAGGACCAGACCTGACCCCACAACCCAGAGAGAACCCATTGGCCCCCATGCCTTGGACTTATTCAGTACTCACATTAAATAGACTTCCTTCAAAATACATTGCTTTCTAGACAATAAAACAAGTCTTTAGAAATACAAACTAAAGAGCTGGAGCTAAGGCTCAGCACTTAAGAGCACTTGTTCTTGAAAAGGACTCAGGTTTGATTCTCAGCCACACAGTGGCTCACAAACACCCATTAACTCCAGTGCCAGGGAATCTGTCGCCATATTTTGACGTCTGTGGGCACCAGGCATGCATTTGGTACACAGACAGAAGTGCAGGCAAACACTCATACACATAAAATACGTAAACTGAAGGATTATCTTGAAACTCAACAGACCACAATGGAATGGAGCAGAAGTCAGTAGCAGGAGAAAACTTAGGAACTACAGAAACAAATGGAGACTAAATAATAGAGTTTGAAATAACTGGTGAGTTATATTCGAGCAGGAAAGAAAGGGATTTCAGAACCCTAGAATGAAAATGTAGTCTATAGACTTTCTAAGGCGGGACCAGCTGGGAGGCACAGGCCTCATGAGTCGAGCAGGGAAGACACAGGGCAGCAGAGACAGGATCCTCTCAGCTTCAGAGTGACAGAGATGGATCAGTGACCCTCTCTGCCCCTTCCCTGGAAGTGGAGGGCCTGCCTCCAGGGAATGCTTAACCCAGAGACTCAGGAGAGATCCGCCATTTTCTCTCCAGTGACTTTCTAAGGCAGAACCAGCCAGGAGGCATGGGCGTCACGAGTCGCAGGGGAGTTGCAGGGCAGCAGGGACAGGACAACCTCTAGTCAGAGACACCAAGAACATCTAACACCAGAGATCAAGAGATGACGAAAGGCAAATGCAAGAATCCTACCAACAGAAACCAAGACTGCTTGGCTTCATGAGAACCTAGTACTCCCACCAGCAAGTCCTGGATATCCTAAAACACCGGAAAAGCAAGATTTGGATCTAAAATCATATCTCACAATGCTGATAGAGGAACTTAAGAAGGACATGAATAACTCCCTTAAAGAAATACAGCAGTACACAGGTAAAGAGGTACAAGCCCTTAAAGAGGAAACAAAAAAATCCCATAAAGAACTACAGGAGATCACAAGTAAACAAGTAGAAGCACTTAAAGAGCAAACTCAAAAATCCCTTAAGGAATTGCAGGAAAACACAAACAAATATGTGAAGGAATTGAGTAAAACCATCAAGGACCTAAAAATGGAAGTAGAAACAATAAAGAAATCACAAAAAGAGACAACTCTGGAGTTAGAAATCTTGGGAAAGAAGTCAGGAAACATAGATGCAAGCATCACCATCAGAGTACAAGAGATAGAAGAGAGAATCTCAGGGGCAGAAGATAACATAGATAACATTGACAGAACAGTCAAAGAAAATGCAAAATGCAAAAAGACCTTAACCCAAAACATCCAGGAAATCCAGGACACAATGAGAAGACCAAACCTAAGGATAATAGGTATAGAAGTGAGTGAAGACCTCCAACTGAAAGAACCAGTAAATATCTTCAACAAAATTATAGAAGAAAACTTCCCTAACCTAAAGAAAGAGATGCCCATGAACATACAAGAAGCCTATAGAACTCCAAGTAGACTGGACCAGAAAAGAAATTCCTCCCACCACATAATAGTCAAAACACCAAATGCACAAAACAAAGAAAGAATACTAAAAGCAGTAAGGGAAAAAGGTCAAGTAACATACAAAGGCAGGCCTATCAGAATTACACCAGACTTCTCACCAGAGACTATGAAAGCTAGAAGATCCTGGGCAGATGTCATACAGACCCTACAAGAACACAAATGCCAGCCCAGGATACTATACTCAGCAAAACTCTCAATTACCATAGATGGAGAAAACAAGATACTCCATGACAAAACAAAATTTACACAATATCTTTCCACAAATCCAGCCCTACAAAGAATAATAGATGGAAAACATCAACATAAGGAGCAAAACTACACCCCAGAAGAAGCAAGAAGGTAATCTTTCAACAAATCCACACAAACCTAATTCCACCTCTTACAACAAAAACAACAGGAATGTGACAATTACTTTTTCTTAATATATTAATATGAACATTAATAATACCAACAAATCCTGATCAATTGAAATCCAATAATATGAGGAATTAGAAACTTCTTGATTGTCATCCAATGGTCTCTCTAATTTGGTAATTGGAGAAATAGGTTCAACATTGTACAATCTATATCCACTTGTTTGTGACAGTGTCTTGCTGTGTACAACATAAGGGTCTTGAAATCTTGATTCTCCTATCTCAGCCTCTCTATTAGTAGTATTGTTTATTTCATGTCTTTACACTATACTATGGTTTTCAGAACAGCTTATATATTTCAAAACTATTTATATACCCAAAAGAAACATAGACAATTAAATTAGGAAGGGGCTTGTAAGAGATCAACAAAGAGTGAGACTGAATGCTTTGCCTGACATTTGTAACTCTTGTATCAAGTTTGAAGAAGAGAACTTTATAAGTTACTCGTTCTTTGAGATGAATGCTTTTCCAAATTATCACAGCTAATGAACAAATTCTTACCCTCACCCAATGTGCGTGCCACCCTCCAAGCAGAACCATTGTTCATTGAAACAGTTGGTGAATGACTTTATGGATAGACCATATTAAAACCTGCACCATTTCTTAAATGAATGTAACCTGTTCTCTGTGGGCTGAGAATAAAGTCACTCACTCAAGTCAAATAGCTTTGACCATAGCAGGAAGTCTATATCCAAAAATCGATCCTACAATTCATTTCTTGGTACAGCAGAACTGTCAACTCTCAGCTTAGCTACGATGGAGGTAAAATCCTTTGGTGATGTGAGGGTCATTGAAGTATAGCCTTATTACAATGAAATCCAATGTCTAAAAATTGTTCTTATTTTGGGCTTGTATCACAGTAAGAGCCAAGATTTTAAACTCTACTAAATACAAAACAAACAAAAAGACTTTATATATTTATGTTCATTTAGGAAAATACCAGTTAGTGATATATTATTTTGAAGTATACAGTTAATATGTTTGGAGTTATTTAAAATTTATATTGAGAAAAATGTATTTTCACTATTGCTGTAGACGAGCATCTACATAGGACTGTTAAATTGATTGTTGTTTTATATCAAACAACTTTTATAATACTTATTTTTATTGTTATAGTATTTTATAAATTTTAAGGAATACGACAAAAAAGATATTGTAGGTATTGAAAAGGGGGTCTCTGGGAGGAGTGGGGGTACAAAAGGGAAACAAGAATGTGATTTAATTCCATTTACTTAAAATATGTTTTTAAATGTTAACAACTTCAGATAAATTGAAATCATGTAACTTTTCTGATCACAATCCAATAAAAGTTTTTAAAAAAAAGAAAAATAAATAAAAAAAAAGAAAATGCAGTCTATAAAATCTATGACATGCAGCAATGGTAGTTGTTTTAGTTAATCTTCTATGGCAGTGCAGACACCATGACCAAAACAGCTGCAGTGTACTGGGGTTTACAGCTTCAGAGGGTGAGCCATGACTATGATGGCACCAGGAAGGCAGGCACCGCTCTGCAGCAGTAGCATGACCCCAAGAGCCCACACCCTGAGTTGGACAACCACAAGGCAGGCAACCAGCTGGGAATGGTGCGGGATGGCCCTGAGAGCCCACATCCTGAAACAGATAAGCACAAGGCAGAGAACTGGCACAGTGTGGGCTTTTGAAACCTCAAAGCTCACCCCCACCCCCCCAGTGACACATCTCCAATAAGCCCACATCCTACCCTCCCCAAACTGCTCCACCAGTTGTGGACCGAGTATTTTATAGATTGGGTTTTCATTCTAGGGTTTTGAAATCCCTTTCTTTACTGCTCCAATATATGAATATATGAGTCTGCGAGGACCGTTTCAATCAAAGTGGCATCCCAGCTCCATCCAAAACAAAACAAACAAACAAACAACAACAAACATCTGGAGAGATGGCTCAGAGGTTAAGCAGACTTGCTTCTCTTCCAGAGGACTTGAGTTCAGTTCTTAGCACCCAAAGTGGATGGCTCACAGCTGCCCAGAACTCCAACTCCAAGGGCTCTGACACCTTCATCTGACCTCTGTGGACACCTGCATACACACGGTGCACACACACTCACACAGGCAGGCAGCTTACTGTGGGATGGATATCGAGTTCTAAGCCAAGTTTTAAGCCACAGACCGAGGCTCCAACAGGCAGCAGCTAGAGGGATACCACACCCCTCAAGGGGCAGCCCCCATCTGCAATCCTCCCTGCCTGTTGCCTACTTACCTGCCTGAGCCACATTCCCCATCAACTTGCTCCCTGCCACCTGCCCAAACACCAAACAACTGGCCTGGCCTGGCCTGGCCTGTCATCCCAACCACTGGCCTGTCTGCTGGGTGCTAACAAAGCTCCCACCACTACTCTGCTTGATGTGTCTGTCTCTCTCTTGGGATTTACTGGGGGACAGAACAGCCATGCCAGGTTTCCACACTAAGGCTAGGCCTTCCCCTCTTCATGAGACTCTCCCAGGACCACTACCCCATGGCCAACCAGGGGTCTGGAGCTAGCTCAGGCCAGGCTCTTAAAATGACTTTGACTAGAAGGTAGTGATGCCTTGGGGCTGAGCATCCTCTGCCTGCTTGCCACCTGTCCCACTTGCCTCTGTTGTATGGGCCTTTTTTGGTTGTTGTTAGTTTCTTTTATTGTTTTTTACTATTATCATTTTAAATGAGGTTCTCACTTTTTAATGCAATATCTCTGTATACAGACTGGTTGGGTGCTACTCCCTGAGTGTGGCTCTCCTACAGTATTTTGTGCAATGAAGTCCCACTCCCAGCCTTTGAGAGGGAGGGACCGAGACCCTCTTCAGATCCTGACCATCACTATACCCTGGGATTGGCTATGGGAAAGCATGCCTCAGCCACTCTCCTTCCTCCTCTACCTAGTGTCCCCAGCTATAGGGGACCTGAGAATTCCCAGAGACTGGGAGATGGACATGGTAGGGGCCTACTTTATCCCTCCTTTAGTCCTGTAGCCAGGGCCTCCTTCCTTCTCAGCGTCTTCCCCAGCCCAGCTCTGCCTAGCCCTCCTGCCCTGTCCTACTCAGTGTTGTTGAGTAGGAGCTCCGCCAGGAATTGACCAGCTTAGTGAGGAGCCATATATAATATGTATATGTGCACAAGCAGGGGGACATGGGAGCTTGTGCCCAATTGTTCCAGCCCAGTCCCTGGGAGGGTAAGGCAGGCCAAGGACAGTCTCCTGGATGGATGCTTTGCTCCCCTTCCTCCACCTTAAGCCTTGGGACCCTTAAGCAGGTTGGGAGGGCAAAGGAGGGTGCCCTCCTAGTGGGGCTTGTGGGGATTGGGTTCCTGAATGCACCATAATCGTTGTATGAAATATTTAAAAAAATCTAAAGTTAAAAAAAAAATTCTGCGGTCCCTTCAAACCACCTAAGGTTTTATTCCTGGTGTGGTCAGATCCTCCTTGGCCTCAGTCCGCACAGTTCCAAGCCCAGGCCCTCACTCTATGGACCTGTGCTGGTTTCTTTTCTGTTCAGAGAGAAACACTGACAAGAAGCATGGAGAACAGGGGTTTCCTTCAACTCAACAGTTTATAGCCCATCATCCAGGGAAGCCAAGGCAGGAACTACGGCAGAGACCACTGTGCCACAGGGCTCTGCTTACGGGCTTGTTCCAGACTCACAGTGAGCTACTTTTCTTTAACAGCTCAGGTACACCAGCCATTGGATAGTACCGCCCACAGTGGGCGAGGCCCTCCTACATCAATTAGCAATTAAGAAAATACCTCACAGACATGGCCACAGGCTAACACAGTGGGGGCAATTCCTCATTTGAGGGCTCCTCTTCCCAGAGCAGTGGTTCTCAGCCTTCCTAACGTTGAGACCCTCTAATACAATTCCTCATGCTGTGGTGACCCCCGACCATAAAATTATTTTTATGGTTGCTACTTCCTACCTATAATGACTCATAACTGCTACTGTTATGACTCTTAATGTAAATATCTGTGTTTTGTGATGGTCTTAGGTGAGCTTTGTGGAAGGACCATTCAACCCACAGGCTGAGAACCACTGTCCCAGAGTGTCAAGTTTACAACTGACTACGACAGCCCCCAAAATTGCATTAAACATGTGTAAAAATATGTGCAATTAAATGGTAAAAAATCCGAACCAGGTAGCCACTGCCAATCAGCTTCCATGAGAGGAAATGCTGTCCTTGCAGTTTTGGAGGCTGAGCATCCCTGTAGGAGGGATGCTGTCAACACCCCCGTTGTCTTCTCCTGCCTTCTGTTCCCTGTGACTCTTGCTTTGCACACACGCTTCTGTGCAGTCTCTTCCTGCTCTTAGATGCTATGATGGTGAAGGTGCTGGTTTGCTTGCTTGCTTGTTTGCTTTGTCAACTTGACACTAGCTAAAGTCATCTGGGAACATGGACCCTCAATGGAGGAAATACATTCATCAGATTAACCTGTAGGCAAGTCAAATCCGTGAGGCATTTTCCTGATTAATGACTAATGGTGGGAGGGCCCAGGCCACGGTGAGCAGTGCCAACCCTGGTCAGATCTTCTTGGATTGTATAAAAAAGCAGGCTGGTGCCTTTAATCCCGGTACTTAAGAGGCAAAGACAGGTGAGTCGCTGTGGGAAGGACGCCAGCCTGGTCCAGGCCAGCCAGAGACCTATCTAGCAAAACCCTGTCTCAAACAAACAAACAAACAACACCACCAACAACAAAAAACAAAAAAAAAACAAGGCAAGCTGATCAAACCATGAGGTGGTGTCACAGGATTTTCCCTGTCCAATTACATTAGTAGAGAGGAAGTCTGTGATTGGACAGGGAAAAGGGAGGCAAAGCTAAGAGTTGCAGAGACAGGGAGAGTCTCAAGGTAGGAGGAGGAAGATAGCTGTGGATGTGAACCTACATGGCATTTACCAGCCACAAGTAGTTGTGGTATAGTAAGGTTAGATTAATTGGGATAAAGCTTTTATCATTATCAATTGGCTCTGAAATTATTATATTGGCATCTTGTAAATTGTGATTTTATGGATACATAAATATGATTGGTTAATTAAGCTTTACTAGGCTTGATTTTACTGGGTTACTGGGCATTGTGATGTGCAACAGCGGGGTTGGCGGGTCCATTTAGTTACTGGAATGTGGGATCGCCGCCGACTACATGGGTTTATGGCTGAGGAAGTACTAGCAGCTCCCGGGACAAGCGAGCCAGATGCTGCGGGGCTAGCTGGAAATATGTTTTTTAATATTTCCCACAACGGGGTGGGAGCAGCGGGTTGTGGGAGCATCAGGAGGCAAGCAAGAAGGCAGCACTTCTGTCTGCTCCACTTTTAGCCTCCAACTTTGTGCTCTGAGACTCATCCCTGGCTTCCCCGCACACAGTGGAACAGGACCAGAGAGATACAATAAATTCTTCCCCCCAAGAAGCTTTCTGTCTTAGTATTCATCACGGCATCAGAAAGCTCACTGAGGTGGACGCAAACACACCAAGATCTCTGTCTTGTGACCTCAACAGCTTCAAGTACATCCCTGAAGGCTCTGTCTCCACATATAGTCACGGTAAGAGCTAAGGATTCAGCATATCACACACTCACAGTTCAGTCCTCAACAAAGTTCTTAATGCAAGACTAATGACAAGATCCATCAGAAGCATCTAGGAAAGTCTAAGGCAAGAGAGTTTTCTGGAGATGGCCCACCGTTTGACACAGCTGTGATGGGTGAGCTCTGGGATGCAGGGTCCTTAGAGACTTCATCCCAGGACTGCTTCTCACTGCTGATACGCCTTTCCTGCCACTATTACATAACCTAATGATTACTAGGCACCAGCCCACCCTATTGGGCAGATTTCCTGGCAGAATCAATATGAAGATGTAGTTTCATATAATAATGCTGTGTGGACAAATTGATAATTTCATAATTCCTGATAATGATTTTATAGAATTCCTAAACTGACACACGTAATCTCAAACCCCTTACAGAATAAAAACTGAAAATAGAGTTCTGTAAACCTTCATGTGTCAACGGCTGATTGCACTAGGAAAAGAAAGCAGGCTTGGAACAAATTTACAATTAAGGAAAACATTCCATCTAGGTTAAGAAAGAGGCCACTACCTGGTAACTATAGGTCATAAATTGGACAATTTATTATAGGTGCAAGGACAGAAATATAAATTATGGATTAGTCTATCTATGCAAGACTTAAAAATTATGGGACACAAGGCAGACGATTTGTCTCTAGGCAAAACCATGCTAACTTATGATATAAAATTGTTGCTTTAAACTTTTAACAAACTTATGGAGCTAGAAACAGATACCCGTCAGGTACTAATCTTACTGGAGAGTCATGTAAGCAGCTCTGCTTAAGTCCTTATCAAGCTATGACAAGAACTGTTACCTTAAACTTATTATGAACTAATGGACTGTAAAAGGCTCTTAGAAAACCATCCGTGTGCTCCATTATCTTAGTATAAATACTAAGGACAGCAAGAAAGAGGCACTTTAGCCCTTCTCGTCTTAAACCAGTGTGTCTCAAGAAAAGAGACACACTTTCCTTCCTTCCTTTCTTTCTTTCTTCCTTCCTTTCTTCCTTCCTTCCTTCCTTTTCTTTCTTTCTTTCTTCCTTTCTTTCTTTTTTCTGTTTTTTCTTTCCTTCCTTCCTCCCTTCTTTCCTTCCTTCTTTTTTCTAGCTTACTTAAGAAGAGTTAAGGAATTCAAAGCTCCTCTGCTGACCAGCAGGAGGCCTGCGTTAAAGAGAAAAGAACTCAGGTAACTAAGCTTTTTTAGTCTTTTCCCCTGATATTATTAGCAGGAGTTAATTGCCAGGAACCAGCAGCTTTTTAGCCATGGAATAGCAAGTGAGAGTTAAATTGCCAGAGGCCATCAGCTTCTGGCTCCTAGAACAGCAAGAGTGAGTTACAAAGCCAGAGATCATCAGCCTTTGGCCTTCATCTGACAAACTCCCTGTCCAGCTTCAGTACCAGAATGCCACGGCTGGTCCTTGGCTAACACCCATAAAGGGAAACGAGACAAACCATATCATCAAAATTGCAAATGTCTGTATTTCAACTACTTTGGAAAACTAAAACCGTAAGCCATAAGTTGGAGCAAGGATATCACAACTCATATATCAGACAGGAACTGCAAAGGAAAATACCATAAATTCTTGGGACTTAAAAGTAAACAAATCCAGGGCTGGAGAGATGACTCAGTGGTTAAGAGTACTGACTGCTCTTCCAGAGGTCCTGAGTTCAATTCCCAGCAACCACATGGTGACTCACAACCATCTATAATGGGATACGATGCCCTCTTCTGGTGTGTCTGAAGACAGCTACAGTGTACTCATATAAATAAAGATAAATAATTAAAAAAAAAAAGAAAGAAAGAAAGAAAAGAAATGTTGCTACTTTAAAAAAAAAAAAAAAGTAAACAAATCCAGACATAAAGTGGATGAATGATCTGAATCGACATTTGAATGAAAGGTATAGCAATAGCTGATGGACCCTCGGAAGATAGCAGACATTGAGAGGTGACATATGCTGTGGAAAACTATATGGTAGGTCCTAAATGAGTCAAGCTTATCTATTTTATCTATCTCACTGCTAAAGAGTGTAAGGGAAGGAAAAGGAGTGTGTAAACACGAATATTCATAAACAAATTTTCATAATAGCCAATATCTGAAAATGAGCCATATGTCTATCAATTGATTAATGGGTAAATAAATATGGTACTCCATAGTTGTTTTAGGAAAGCTATGACCCGATAGCTGTTACAAACAGATAAATCTAATTATGATCACCAATGGTTGCTGGGGTCTGGGGATAAAAAGAGAGGTAAACCACAACTGGGCAAGGGGGAATATTGAGGACAAGAGAAACTTTATACAAGTAGAATGTGCCATGTTTGCAAGCTGCATTTTCATAATCAAGGTGCTCACCACCATGCATAAATTCTACAGCATGAAAAGTGTACTTCAGTAAATGTCAGCGCAATCACACATGTTGCCCCAATACGAGGAAGTGGGCCCTAGGTCATATATGCCACGTGAAGTGGGAGGGGACTATCTGGGAGAAGAAGTAAAATACTGGGACGAGACAGGGGAAGAGATAGATCACTGTGTATGATCAATATATGTTTATGAAAATGTTTTAGACGACTGGTCATGTGCCAGAGAGATGGATCAGCCAGCTAAGCCTTGCCTCACAAGCATGAGGCCTTGAGTTAGATCCCAGAGCTCACATTTTCACATGACAGTTGGGATGGGCACTTGCTTATACTCCCAGGGCTGGGAAAATGAAGACAGATTCTCTAGAGCTCGCTGAGCAGCTTCAGGTCAGAGGGGAACCTGGCTCACAAAACAAGGTGGGTAGCTTCCAAGGAAGGATGCCAGAAACCAAACTCTGGATTCTAAGCATACACACACACACACACACACACACAGAGAGAGAGAGAGAGAGAGAGAGAGAGAGAGAGAGAGAGAGAGAGAGAGAGACAGAGAGACAGAGACAGAGAGACAGAGAGAGAGAGAGAGAAAGAGAAAGAGAAAGAGAGAGAGAGAAATTTATTGCCTATAGGCAGTTACATTTAAATGTTGATCTTTAAAACTCTTTAAAGACATTTAGCATAGCAAATTACCAACGCCAAAATCACTGAATAAAATGAATTACTTTGCTTTCTAAAATATGAGCATAAAAATTCTGTTGTTTGAGAACTATGGGTACAGAGAGAAAGAGGTTGTTGTTAAAGGGTATTAAAAAAATCAGCCATTTTGAAGAAAATTAGTCTTCTCCTGGATCTCTAGATATATTCTTCTTAATGAGACATTTAACATTATTTTCTCTATTATTTTGTACATGTGAACTGCTAAAAATACTATAAAGAACTGACAAATGCTTTTGAATAGACCATCTTATTTTGTATGTTTATTTTTACCATAAAAACTTTATACTCAATATCAGTAGTAATATATATATAATACTAAATATGATTTGTGTGTTCTATAGCTATGCAATACAAGTAAGAAATTTTATATAATAATGTAGATTGTGAAAAAAAGTTTCTTACTTCTGAGTTTGTTTTATCTTCAATTTTCTTTGGAAATATGATTTCTAGAAATGAACTTTGAAAATCTGAAAAGAGAAAAAAACATTTAGTAACCTTCTCTTTAATTTGACTAAATGTTCAGTTTCTTTCATAAGGTTTGCTTAACCAATATGAGTGGCTTATCACTGTGTGCTACTTTGAAAATTCTAATGCTCATTTCAGGAGTCCATGAACTAAAACTGGAATTAGCCAGAGAAGTTAGCCTGGCCCCTATGCAAACATGATATATTAAACCATGAAGTGGTCCATATTTAAGACAAAACACTGAAAACATTGACTTTGACAAACAGACAAATTGGTCATGAAAGACAAAAGGAAGACACTCAGCATACTCAGAACTTATTGCTCACAGGAACACATAGGCAAAATTAAACCAACTGGAGGCACACACTTCAAGAAAACCTGGCTGAAATGAAAGATTTAAAGTAATGGACTACAAAGTGCCTAGCCTGTTGGGGAATAACGGTTAATAACGAATCAATGGTGAGCTGTGGTCTAATGACATTGTTGAGCTTTTAAAATCAAGGATCAAGCAGGAAAATGAGTAGAAACATGTCACATATCATTGTGGGTTTTGTCATCTTGACCCAGGCTAGGGTTGTCTGAGTAAAGAACCTCAGTAAGAAAAGGGCTCCACAAGATTTGTCTGAGTAACAGCTGATGTCAGTGGGCCAACCCCCCCCCCCCCCCCCCCCGTGAGTAGTACCACTTCTGGACATTGGTGCAGAGTTCTTGCCATCAAAAGCAGGTTGAGGAAGCTGAGAGAACAAGCCAGTGGGCAAGCAGCTTTTCCCCACAGCCTCTGCCTCAGATCAGGCCTCTGGGTTCCTGCTGTGAGGCCCTGCCTATGCATCCTCAACAATGGTCTATGATGCAGAACTGTAAGTTGAAATAAACCTTTTCCTCCCCAAGTTCCTTTGGCTCCTGGGGTTTATCACAGCTCTAGAAAACAAACTATGGCAGACACAAAGAGGGAGAAACACAGCCTGGTCCAAGGCCTTCAATATTAAGACACTCCACTTAAATGAATAAACTGAGGACCCAAGAAATGTGTGCTAAGCAACACTGTCATTCAACTACCAAAGAGAAGGTGGATATTTATAAACAAATTCCCCAAGAAGATAACCTTCATGCACCTGTCAGAAAGACGGACAAATTCCCCCAATAACTGTAACTATATTGCACTGAAAGGTCTAGAAAGGAGCAGAGTGGGGACGGCAAGGCTGTGAGCAGCACAGCCACGTGGTGGGAGTGATATTAAGGTTTATGATAGCAGACATACAATAGCATGCACCACTATCAGGAAGTATAGCACAGAGAGGGAAACGTACCGCTACATTCTGAGCTTGGGGGTTTGTGGCTTAATGAGTTTTCTTTCATATTTCTGGACGAATTATTACTGCATGTACATCGTGTTGGAAGAACTATTTGTGGAAGCTGGGGGGTTTATTGAGTTTAAGCGGTTTCCAGAAGTGTTAAGTGTGTTCTTTTGGGGTCCACTTTTTGAGCTTTATGATGTGCATGATAGACCTACAAGAAAAGTGCCCCCAATCTCAGAAAACCCGCCTTGCGGAGCGCTCACCGGGTTCTGATGCCAGCAAGTCCCCCAGCTTGGCCAGCAGCAGCAGCAGCAGCAGCGTGTGCAGCATGGCGCCCAGCATGGCGCCTCCTGGAGTACCTAGACAGTTGTAAAGCCGTTGCTCGGGGCATGGAGCACGTGCCAGGGGCCACCGTGGGCCACGCCCTTGGAGCGCCCTAACCCCCTTCCCCGCCTCCATCCCCCCCTCCACCACCTACCCCAGCTCCCAAGCAGCCGGCTGCTTCGAAACCCGCATGCGCAGTGCCTGAGTCAAAAAAGTACACAGCATATGTGTGTGTGTACTCTTTCTAAGGCTAAACTATGGTTGCTTTTTAAGACGCGTGGAGAAATTTGTCAAGAAAGAGTAAAGTGATTTTCTTCCTTAGAGTCCACATTTCCACAGGCACAGTGTTCCTATGGACTCGCCACCAGGCTTCCTTCCAACCTGGTTCTCCACCGCACTTCAGCTAGAATTCATGTGACTTCCTTTTTAGAAACTTACCAGTGCGGTTATCTAATTCATACAGCAATAAACACCAACATTTCAGCCTTCGTCCTAGCTGAACCAACAGGGCCCTAATCACATGCCTCTAAAGTCAGTAAACCGCTTTCCCCTCCCTCAGTATTTCTGTGGGCTGGTGGCCTTCAACACTGCCGTATTTCTCACTAGGGCTAGCTCACCAGGGTCAGTACATCAGCAACTGTTAAAATACTCGAGTATCCTGAAAAAAAAAAAAAAACAGTCTTTTAATGTGCTTTCCTTAAGTGCAGCCACTGTGCACATTTGGCAAAGGCCCTAACACTGAAATTAAGAAGAATTCAAATAGTTGTGTATTTAGAAAGTAGCAAGACGACAAAACAAGAATTTCAAGTATTTTATTTGTTGTAAATGTTTTTATTTTAATATGTATATGTACACAAACAATATTATTTTAAAAAACTAATGGAATTCAGTTAATATACGTATTATTAAACTTCTTTATGAAAGATTATGAAAAAATTTAAATGTTTAAAATTTTAGTGTCAATATCATTCCTTTCAACGTACAAATTCCTTTTAATACAGCTGAGAGAGTAATCACAGACACCAATCTAACTTCTGGAGTTACCTAAGGAAACCCTGCTCCTTTCCTTCTCCAGCCTAATTCTTATGAAAATATTAGTCAAGAGAAACAGGATCCAGCACACCTCAGTAAATGTAAACATTCTAAATGACTTAATATCAAGCTTTGAAATTCAGATTTTAGAGTTAAAGTGCTCATGAATTCTCAAGTGGTTTTGTAATACCTCAACTGTTGGAAGGTATTCTCCGTGCTCCTGTTCGATCGACACCTATCTGCTTGGGTATACTAAACACCTCGTACCATAGAGTGTGCACTTCAATTAAAACAACACTATTGCAATGCTTTACCATGATGCATAAAGAAAATTTTGAGTTAAATCAGTTCCTATCATAGTCATTATAGTTGAAAAGATATTTAAAAATGGAAGCCCATAACTGATTGTGTTAAAATGATTTCTATCATAGTTATTATAGTTGAAAGATCATTAAAAATGGAAGCCAATAACTGAGTACACACCATATTTCATACTTTCCAAGTGTATCATGACCTGGTAACTGTGGTCCTTGAGTATTCTCCTTCGGGATAGCTGCTTCTTTGTGTATTAAGAGGCATAAGTCCATATAAATGGCTGTTAATCCATGCAAGATGAAAATGCAAATGTTATTGGCAATTAGTCTTCCTAAGTTAATACATGTTCAAATGTTCAACCAGAAACTATTCATGGTAACTGGGGTCAGAAAGTCAGGATTACATTTAAGCGCATAATGACAAATCTTACACCAATACAGTTAATTTGAGAATCATTACAGTAACATGTTCAAAATAACTTAATCCACATCAAGTGCATTAAATTCACAAATGGCCAAAGAAAACATTCTAATGATGGAAACGTTCCTTTTCAATCCCCCGGAGTGCCTGCACGGTCCTGTATCCCCTACCCCACTAGGCTCCTGTGTTAATAAAGCTTTTTTTGTGGTGCTTTGTGTTCATTCATGGTTGGAAGAGAAAGGCTTTTCAAAAAAACATCAGGAAAAAAAAATTTGCTCAGTTCCCTGAAGACATTTGAAAACTAGGATTCTACTATTCTCCTATCAGGTGAGGGAGCTATATAAAGGAGGCGCAGGAGCGGGCCGAGCAGGAACCAAATTTCCCTGAGAAGATATTTTCGGTTGTGGTGGAGGTGGCCTGTAAAGGGAAAGAATAAGTTAGAGGGTGTGGACTGAATGGGACAGGGCTGGACTCATGACGAGCTCCACACAATACCATCCTCAACCTCTCTGACAACAGGTAAGGGCACTTTCTACTCTATGCTCTGAGATTACTGCCTATATGGTGGTTAGTCAACCTTAGAAAGGACCAGTTGTATCTATGCATCTGAAAACCAGAGGTCAAAGTTAGGTGTCTTCTTCAGTTGTTCTTGCCCTTATTTTTGACTCTGACACTCACTGATTGGCTAAGCAGGCTGTGCCCATTTCCCCAGTGCTGAGGTTACAGGCACTGGATCCTGCCGGACTTATAAGTGGGTGCTAAGGATCTGAGCTTAGGTCCCTCCTGCTCACCTGGCAAGAAGTTAGCTCCTGAGCTCTCTCCCAGCCTTTGTCACTATTTTATACGCATGTCACTCCATAATCAATGAGGCAAGAAGGTTGCATTTTTTGTTTATAAAAGAAAAGCCTACTGAATGATCAAATCCAACTGTAAAGGACACATGAGGACAGTAAGTGGGTGAAGTGATTTTGTCATGCTGTGGAAACGCATAGAGGGCCACAGCATTGGGAATTGGGAGTTTGTTGTGAAACTGTGTCTCCTATAAATGTTAGAAGCTCTATCTATCAAATCTGACCAACATGACTGCCTAAATATGACCTGAGCAAGGATGACATCAACATATATGCTACATGAAAGGGGAGGCTCAAGGAGAATCAACATCAGATAAAGAACTACAGGCAACTAAAAGAATGCTCAGAAATAGTCTTCTCCAGGGAAGACTACAGAAGCTAGGTATCCAACACCAAATGGTCAGCCCAGAAAACATCCACACAATACAGCGTTGTCTTAGTCAGGGTTGTAACGTGAATAAATAAATTATTTTTCTACAAAAAGAATAAGGCCATCCCATCAGCATCCTATCACGTGTGAGGGAGGAATGCATGGTACCTAACCCCTCCCTGAGGAGCTATGGGCAGCCACAAGCTACTGGGCTGGGATGGTCCTGCTCCTCGGCTGTTAAATAGTTTTCATTTTACTACTGGTTTACTTCTTTGGGTGGAGCTGGAGAGAAGGCTCAACAGTTAAGAACAATTGCTGCTCTTTCAGAAGGCCTAGTTCCAGTTCCCAGCATCCAGATGGCAGCTCTTCTCAATCCCCTAGTTCCTCATCTGTAACAGATGAGTCATCCCTGAAGCCGGTCATCTCTAAATGTCCTGCTTATGGCTCCGGCTGCACAGCCCCCTGCCTCCTCGGTCTGGCCTATCTAAGTACACGCATCCTACTGTCTAGCTTCTATAGCTAGTCTCTGTGGGGAGCAGGTACAACCCATCTACTTGTCTACACTCAGTATTTTAAAGGCCCTTGATTCTGAATTATCTACACACCAAAAGCTGTATAAGGTAACAGTCTGATTTCTTCAGGATTTCTCTCTGGCATTGTACAAATATAACAATATCATATAAAAGTTCTTTAAAAGCTTTCCTTACAAATTCTGTCCTATCCAAATACCTAAGTACCTTGCCCTAAGTCAACACTAAGTGTGAAATTGTAAGGCATTGACCCCTGAATTTTAATGTGGTCAAGTCATCTACACCCATTTCCTGCCAACCTTGATGGAAACTGTGCAGGCTGCTTGGCGGCGTAGGTCGGTACTGGAAATCTGTTTCCGTGCACAGGCTGAAAAGACAAGAAAATGCATAGTTATTGCTACAGTATGGTCACAAATCTGTATTAGGTAAAAAGCTAATTTGTGTAAAAGTAATCAATATACTTATCACGCTACTGACAATGCTGGTACTCTAAACTATTGTGGTTAAAAGAGCTAAGAGTGTGGTTCAGTGGCAGAATGCTTTTCTAGCATGAATAAAGCTCCAAGCTTGATCTCCAGGACAACAGATTACAAAGAATATTTTCCTGTCTAACTCATCTTCACTCCTAGATGCTCTCTATCCTTCCTGATTTTAAGGCTCTGTTCTTACATTCAATACTAAGGTATAATAATATTGAATTAAATTAACTAAATAACACCAATACATTTTAAATAAAGTACTCTGACATTTTAGTAGCAAGCCTATAAAGTACCTAATGGGTAGGTATCATGAATCCAAGTAACCTACTATCCTTAATATTAGAATTCATGATACTCTTCCTTGACAAGGGAGCTGAGATACAGCAAATATTAATCAATCTGCAGCAGAGAATAGCAAAACAAGTTCAATGTCCTATTTTCAATCGTCTATAGATTATGTGGACTGAAAAATCAGTAAGGAGACATCAGACATGAACTACAGACCTGCCAGACACACAAACAACAGTCCATTGCACAGAGCAAATACCTGTAGCTCTACAATGCACTGGGCATTCTCTAGGAGACAGTATTTGTTTAGCCACAAAACAAGTTTTAAAAAATATGAGTGCAGACACCAGTATCAAGTATCCTTACCACAATAGCATGACTAGACTAAAGATAAGAGGAATTTAAGAAAACTCCAAAGTACATAGAAATTAAACAGTGTGTTTCTGAACAATCATTGGGTCAAAAAAAATCAAATGAAATACAGAAACACCTCTTGAGATGAAAGTGTAAATAAAAAATTAACAACGTTGAAGGATCTGTCTGAGGGGAATCTGAAGATAGTTCACAATAAACAGATAGCAGTAAATACCTTTATCAGAAGGAAGACATGCCATTTCAAAGAAGAAAAACTGTCAAATAACAACCTAGTGCAATAGTTTAAAGCCTAGAAAAATAAGGGTAAACTAACCCATAAATTTTTTAAAGGAAATTATCTAATAATAAAGTTAATAGAAGGAAGAAAGAATAAAAATAGAGGGGAAATAAATTAAATTAAAAAATCAATAAAATAAGAACTGAGGTTCTGAAAAGATAATCAAAATACTGTTATACTAGTTTACATGCCTGCCGAGGACGACTGTAATTACTGCAGCTGGA
Organism: Montemys delectorum; assembly: GCA_019843815.1. Taxonomy (NCBI): domain Eukaryota; kingdom Metazoa; phylum Chordata; class Mammalia; order Rodentia; family Muridae; genus Montemys; species Montemys delectorum. The sequence goes on along the minus strand of JADRCD010228111.1, from coordinate 3,818 downwards.
AGACCCACTGTGACAGAGGGTGGCACATGTCCTCGGGCCTGAGCTGGGGGCCGCCTAAGAGGAAAAGCTCACATTGCTGTCCTCCTGACTGGGTGGAACCAGCTCTCTCAAGGTCCAAGTGCCTTTGCTTTCCTAACACTGGAGCTCTGAGCCAAAGGAAACCATCCCTTCCTTAGGCTACTGTGTCAGGGCACTTTATCACAACAGAAAGAAAAGCAACTAATGCACAAGACTATCAGAAAAAAAAAAAAGAAAAGAAAACTCAGAAAGAGGCGGCATTAGATTTAAACTGCAGAAATACAAACAATCCTTAGGCCACTGCTGTGAACAATAACAGGGCAACAAACTGAACAAACGAGAGAAAGGAATACATTTGTAGAAACATACAACCTATCTTGAGTTATTGGTGGGGAAAGAAGAAACCTACACAGATGATTCACAAGTGAGGAGATTTGGGTCACCAAGAACTCACAGTGAAATGCTCACAGAACCGAGGCAACTACAATCAGAACAATCCCTGTCTATGTAACCCCCCCCCACCTCAGGCCAACATCGTGTGTAATGTGTGTGATGTGCGTGTGCATGTGTTCATGCCACAGTATACATGTGGAAGTCAGAGAGCATCTTTGGGTAGTGGTCCTTGCCTTTCCCTATTTTAAAACGAAGTCTCTTGTTCACACTAGGCACACCAGGCTGGCTGGTGCGAATGCTTCTGGACACCATTTCCACCTCCATCCAGTCTCACCTCAGGAGCACAAAGGTTACAGACCTGTGCTATCATGCCTAGGTTTATATCTCGAGATTCAAACTCAGTCCCAAAAATTTTCAAGGCACACACTTGACTTACTGAACCCTTTTTTAGGCTAGGTCAATGGGTTTTGTTTTAGTTTTAGGATTTTAAATTTTTTACTTTGTGTATTTTCTGCCTGCATACATAAGTATACCCTGTGAACGTCAGGTGCTCAGGGAGCCAGAGCAGGTACTGGATCCCCTGGAATGGGAATGTCAGATAGTTGTAACCTGCCATGAGGGGCTGGGAACCGATCCCAGGTCTTCTGATCAAGCAGCTGGTACCCTTAACTTCTGAGCTGTCCATCCAGCTCCTGGGGAAACTGAGTTTTTGACAAAAGTGCTAAGAAAACATACTGGCAATACAACAGTCTTTTCAACATGACTTACAGTTATAGGGCAAAGTGTCCCAATAGAGTAACTAGATTAAAATAGCCTATTATACATTTCAAATAGCTACAAAGGGGGCCTGGTGGCACGAGTGTGTAATCTCAGGTACTCAGGAGGCTGGCAAAAGAGGACCATAAGTTCAAGACCAGTCTGGGAAACTTGATAAAAACCCTGTCTAAAAGGGTGAATGAGATGGCTCAGTACCATCTCTAGCCTCCACAACTATCTTCCTAAACAGCTATCATTTCCTTTTTAAATTTTTATATTCATTTTACTTTACTTGTATGACTATTTTGCCTGTATGCATCTGTGTGTACATGTGTGGTTATTGGATCCCCTTGAACTGGGGTTATGGATGGTTGTAAGCCACATGTAAGTGCTAGGAATTGAACGTAGGTCTTCTGAGAGAGCAACAAGTCATCTCTCCAGGCCTCCAACATCATCTCAAGTATCATTTCTTTGTGTAAGAAACATGACAATTCTCTCCTTTCGAGGTTCTTTTTTTCTTGCCTATTTGGCTGGCCAGGTGTACATACAATTGAATGTCTACTGATGGATGTATGAAGAGAGCATCCTGACTTAATGAGAAGCCCACAGGCCCCTGCCCAGCTCGTAGTGCTTGCTATTGAGATGTTCTATGTAACATACCAACAGTGCAAACAAATGAGGTACAACCATGGGCAACAGCTGGGATGAGGGTCGAGGTAATGAAAAGCACAGCAGATCTGTGTGTAAATACCCGAGCGTTCTTAGAAGTCCAAAAGAAGAGAAGATTTGTAATACATATTGCTTTCCTAACACCCTATCACATACTGGCAGAAATGTGCTGCAAAGATGAGGCTCACCAGTGAGCTCAGCACCCCATCTTTGCTGGCACATCCTAGGGACACCAGCTATTGAAATCATAAAGAACCGGAGGAAAGAAAACAGCAGACCCAGGTGCTCACTCCTCATTTTTAGGCAAAAATATTCTGAATAACTCGTTTCTCACGTCCTCTGAGCCAGGACTCTTCTAGTTCCTTTAGTTCGAGGACCACGTACAATATTCCCCAATACATAGTAAAGTTGTGTATGTTTAAATTATGTAACCATTTTTTAACCTTTCCTGTTTTGTATTTGGGACTGATGATCAAACCTTATGACTGAAGTCATGAGCATGCTAAGGATGGGCGTCACCACTGAGACACACTCCTAGCTCGAGCCTGTGTCTTTAAATGTACAATACTTGAACACAATAGGAAAGACAGTTCTTTTTTATGAAATGTACACCATCTCTAGATGGGGCGACTGGAGAGACATGCAGAGGACTCACTGGTGGCCTGGAGACACCTCGACCTCCTGGCTGTCTGGAGACACCTGGGCCCCCTGGCGGTCTGGAGACACTTGGGCCCCCTGGCGGTCTGGAGACACTTGGGCCCCCTGGCTGTCTAGAGACGTTTGCTTGATTTCTGCCATCTGACCTGAAAGACATGATTACTTTTAGTTAATTCGTGAAAAACATTTATACAGGACACATTATATATGGCTTCAATTTTCCTTAATGCAAAATAAAAAGTTGGTGATGTCGGTAGTGACAACCAGTAGTCAAGGTCTCTGTACTTTTAACAGTGTTCACTGAAATCTTGTCCTTGTGGGAATAGAGAAGATTCCTAACCCCATTTCAGTATTCGATAACCTGAAAATTCTAAGAAACTATGAAGTTCAACTAATAAGATCAGTGACCTCTAACTTTTTCTCCTCAGATTCTCTTAAATGCAAAGAAAATTAAAAGCAAGTTCTGAGGATGCATGCACACTTGAAGCAGGCACTCTTAAGAGTCAAGAAGTTCAGTGGCCAGAGCGACACCAACTAAGCAATACAGCCACTCAGGGGCCAGCGAGTCTGCCAGGCAGAGGTGAGAGGGAGACTGCTCTCATTTTGTAATGACAACCAGACTCAGACCCACAAGTCTGCAGGACTGGCCAGTTAGAACTGTGATGGCCAGTGAGGAAGAGGAGGTGGGGAAGGAAGAGGAAGAAGAGGAGGCCGGAAGAGGAGGAACAGAGGAAGAGGGAGAGGAAGAAGAGGAGGGCAGAATACTTTTGACTCTGAAGCTTACATCAGCACACTCTAGAAAAGCATCACACAGTGAGGGCCAAGGCGGGCCCTAAAGTCTGCATGGGCACCTGGGACACTATTATTAGAGCTGTAAGAGAGCCACACGCCTGCACTGGGCTTTGCTGATATTTCTTCATTTAATCTTTAATCACTAAATTTCATCTAATTACTAAATAAGTAAAAAATATAGTTATTATGTAACTAAAACCACAAAGCAGGCAATATTATTATTCACACTTTGTACAAAATAAGCCCAGATTCAGCTATGTCAATTTTAGCCCACAGTTTTTACCAAGCTATTGACAAAGAATTTGAATTTTGACCTAGTTATAATGCCCTTTATGCTAAACACTGATTCAGTATATTACAAGTGAGTTTTGACATGGATTCCTCTGAAAATTCAACATACTGACTGAAAAGTATCCAGTGTCTGAATTATATAAACCGTTTCCCATCAGAAGTTATTTCTTAAAACCTGGTTTCAAAACTGAGAGTTCAAACTTCCTATTAAGAACAGATGCATTAAAGGAAGGCTCAGAAAC
>JADRCD010228110.1:18381-32451 GCA_019843815.1 Montemys delectorum | reverse complement strand
CCTCCCCCCTCCCCATGCCTGCCACCCTACCCTCTCCCACTTATTGGCCCTGGCATTCCCCTACATTGGGGCACAAAACCTTCACAAGGCCGAGGTCCATTCCTCCTATTGATGATCAAATTTGCAATCCTCTACTATACACATGCTGCCAAAACAATCAGTCCCATCATGTACAGCCCTTGCTTGGTAGTTGGGTCCTTGGGAGCTCTGAGGGTACTAGTTCATATTGTTGTTCATCCTAAGGGGCTGCAAATCCTTCAGCTCCATAAATCCTTTCTCTAACTCCTTCATTGGGGACCGTGTACTCAGTTCAGTGAATGGCTGTGAGCCTCTACATCTGTATTAGTCAGGTATTGTCAGAGCCTCTCAGGAGATAGCTATATTTAGGCTAGCTTGTCCTTCCTTCAGTCTCTGGTCCTAAGTTAATCTCTGCAGTTCCTTCCATGGGTATTTGGTTCCCCCTTTTAAGAAAGAATGAAATGTCCACCTTTTGGTCTTCCTTCTTCTTGAGTTTCTTGTGTTTTGTTGGTTGTTCTTCCTGTATTCCAAACTTCCGGGCTAATAATCACTTATCAGAGAGTGCATACCATGTGTGTTCTTTTGTGTTTAGGTTACCTCACTCAGGATGATACTCTCCAGATCCATCCATTTCCCTAAGAATTTCATAAATTCATTGTTTTTAATAGCTGAGTAGTACTCCATTGTGTAGATGTACCACACTTTCTGTATCCATTCCTCTGTTGAGGGACATCTGGGTTGTTTCCAGTTTCTGGCTATTATAAATAAGGCTGCTATGAACATGGTGGCGCATGTGTCCTTACTACATGTTGGAGCATCTTCTGGGTATATGCCCAGGAGTGGTATAGCTGGGTCCTCTGGTAGAACTATGTCCAATTTCCGGAGGAACCACCACACTGATTTCCAGAGTAGTTGTACCAGTTAAATTTCTTTTATTTTCATTTTTTTGAATCATAAAAGGAAAACATTCTTTCCCCTTTGTTTTCTGTGTTCATCTTTTTATTTTGGAGTGGAGAAAAACAATTATCTCAGGTCAGCATAGATTCATGAGTGAGAGAAAAGGAAGAAACTGCAGGAAAATAATTTCCACAACATGATAGATAGGCTTAAGCTGAAACACATGATGGATAGGATTAAGCTGAAACATAGAAAATTGTTGCATTTCACCCTCTACCTGCAAAATAACAGTTCCAGCTTGTCTCACTAATAGTTGATAAATCTTTTCCTGCTGCATAAAAGTATTTCAGAATGTTTCATTATAGCTAAAACAACAACCACTATATTTTTAATGTACTACCCATCATGGTATAATGAATTTAGAAACTTGTAGTTTCAAAAATAAAATTAAGATAGAATTTATTACAGAGAACTTTCTTGAAGAACTGAGCTGTGTTAATCTTAAATTTATGGGGCCCAGGGATTGCTTTATTGGGGATGTGTTGTTTGAAAGGAAAATTTGTTAAGTACTTTGTATGAGTTATCATCAAGACACAAGGTGGCAGCAGGCTCAGGGTTCTCATGGTTACTCTGCCCTGGGTTTGTGATTCTGTATAGAGCTTTTCCTTTCAACAAACATCACTGAATAGTGGAAGGAACATGAAGCTGAGAATCCAAGTGCCTGACTTTACACCCACCCCCCTTTAATGGACTGGAAAACCCAATGGCTTGATGAGTCTCCATTTCTGTGACTACTGAATGAGACCAGAGAATAGTTCTCTCATGCCTTTTCAAAGGACAGTTGCCAGAGTAAAAACCAAGAAATGCTAGTGGTTTGTAATGCAAGTAATTTATTTCTCAACCACACTGGAAGCCTCACATCAGCACTGTTGGGATCTATTACTAACGTGAAACTCAGAAAAGATGAGACAAGTTATACTGGTCTTTAGAAACCCTAAAAACATAAATAACGTTTCCATTCTGACAAAAGAAACCTTAACAAAATTTCAAAGTATTGTGCCAGATTTGGTTTTGATAAATTCTTTTCTAGGAAAACAATATACAACATTGCTTTTCTTTCTGTTTTCCTTCTTCCTACTCATCTTTCTCCAAGTTCTCTAATTTCCTTCTGTCCTCCATCCACTGAGCTTTACCTGAAGGCAGAGTTCAGCATGAATCCCTTGTACAATTCTTTACACTTAGCTATTCATTATTACCTGCTCTGTAACTTTCTGTCTTCTGTCTAGCAATTGTGCTGAATATTTATTTAAAATATAAATTAAATAATACCTTTTCTTCAAAATTATACATAAGCATATATACACACATATACAGATAGCTATATTTCCTCTCTCTCTCTCTCTCTCTCTCTCTCTCTCTCTCTGTGTGTGTGTGTGTGTGTGTGTGTGTGTGTGTGTGTGTTGGGCATTGAACACAATTGCTAGTCAAGTGCTCTACCACTTAATTATGGCCTTCAACTTATAAACATATTTGATTACAACAAGAACAACAACAACAAGAAGAACAAGAATCAGCCTATCTTTGGTCAATACCTCCATTTCTTCTTCTCACCAATACCACAAAGCAGATTTTGCCCATCATCTTCCCAATGCATTTGGAGTCCCAGCCATGCATCAATCTATTTCTATAAACCTTCTCTTCCACATCCTTATTTTGAGCTTGAGCTCTTGGCACAAGGTTGGCTACCTTGGTCTCTGTCCCGCCCTGCACAGCTGTGCCTTGATCTTTTTGGACACTCCTGCTGCTGGGAGAGTATCTCATATAACCCCATGCACAGGCTTCCCTGTGTTATTTCTTTTCCCATCTAACTTAACTTCTCATATTAACAGCAGCAACTGTCTCTGGGATGCTGAAGGCCCATCTGTGAGGGGCTAATTGATTTCCCTCCATCACTCCATATTTATTTTCTTTTTCTCTCGCCTCCAGAAGCATGCCCTGAACCAAAGGCCGTGGCAGCCGCTCACGCTGGCAAAATCCTGCTTTTATTATTTCTTCCCTGGCAACAATTATTTATCCAGCTTGTCAAGCTGTGGAGGACATCGCAGGGACCATCTGTTTCCCTCTGTCTGAATCCTTTAATGCAGTCAGACTCCGCTTTCTGGAGCACTCCTCTGATGCTGTTCTCATTTTTCTCCATTTCCCTTTGTGGGCTTTGGCAGCTCTTCTTCACCAAGGCTGGCATTTTTTGCTACATGCTTGCTCATTTGATTAGCGTCCTGCTCTCTGAATTAACTGTGTAGCTTCTGTAGAGTGCTTTTGGGGTCAGTAGTCCCTTAATCCTTGAAAACTTAAAAGAGTGCTTTTCTTTTCATCTCTGCTGAAACCATCTCACTTTGGTACCACGTTCTGTTGGTTCAACCACTTGGGCAGCTCTCAACTCCCCTCCTACTCTCCTGAAGTGCCCTCTGTTCAAGCTTTCATCTTTTTTTTCATGGAAGGGGAAAAAACTTGTTCCCTGTAGGCAAGCCACAAATGCCAAGTGATTTTCGTAAAAGACTTGGCATCATGTCAGTCTCTCAGGACAGGGCCCAGGCTAAGCCTGCTTATCCTCTTTGGCCATGACATACATGGTCTTCTAAAATGTTCCCGCTGTTTTCGCTCTCTACTAGAATGTTGTGTTAGGTCTCAATAATTATTCTCTTCACTGGAACAACCCTTCTGTGATTCTGAATTTGGTGGGGAGTTGGGTGAGCTTTACCCTTTGAAGACATTTGGCAATGTCAAGAAGTTCCTGACACCATCACAGCTGAACTATGAGATATGGAGATCTACCAACATACAGCATGTAACGATAATGGATGCTTCTGCATAGCCTACAATGAATGTGTGGGAGAGGGGAGAGCTCCATTTATAAAAAAAAAAAAAAACAAAACACCAAACTCAGTGCAAATTGTGGAGGTTGTAGAGCACTGTTACAACAAATCAGCTTTCTCAATTCATGATGTACTTCCTCATGCACCTACACATAGAAACATATACCAACAAATGTACTCTCCAATAGTTCTCTCTCTCTCTCTCTCTCTCTCTCTCTCTCTCTCTCTCTCTCTCTGTCTCTGTCTCTCTTTCTCCATCCCTCTATCCCACCTCTTTCTTACCATATTTTTTTTTTGTGTCTAATAGGTACAGGGTTTTTGAGTGTGCATATCCCAGGGTCCTAAGGTAAAGGGTACTCTATAGTCACCAAATGTCAACCTGAGACAGTGTCTTTTAAGTTTTGTTGTTTCTTGCCAATGGGAATTAAAAATTCAGATTCTAATAGGAATGTGCAAAGCACCACAGGATTTATTAAGAACTATTACAGAAAATGAGAAATTGGGGAAATGAGTCATAATAAAACTCAGAGTAACTTTTAAGAGTGGGAGACATTTCCAAGAGAGGAAAAAGCTCTCCAACTCTTTTTAGGGAGGAACATGGTAGATACTGGATAAAACCTCAGGTAATCTCTGTTGATAGTAGTTAGTACTCTGGGCTATCATGAGCTGAGCCAATGGAGAACACACCTTCTATGATGACCTCCTTGCCCAAACAGGGAGAGATGATCATGCAGTATCCATTTGCTGCCTTACCACTTAAATGTGTTTAAAGGTCCCCTCTTATCCATTTCTGCCTTGAATTTTGTTAGATGCTCACCTTGACTGTTTGCTGGATTTTAGCCACTGGCTGGTGATGCTGTTTCCAACCTTGCAGACTGCTCGAGCGCTGTTAATTATATACAGCTCCCACTGTTCTCACGCTTGCATGACTAGCCCAGACATGTGCCACAGGGTAGATTGCTGCCACCAAGATGTAGCTATAGTCTTTCTTGATTAACTCATACTTAACTCCCAGTCAATAGAGTGGTTCAAAGTGATCTATCAGGTAGAATTATTTTTGTTTGAAGTCATCCTTACTTACAATTTTGTCTTTTAAAATTAGCTGTACTGGACACAAGACTCTATTAAAGGAAATAGTGCCCTTCCTGTATTCCTCAAGAGGGTGATGATGGATAAGGAGCTATTGACCTGCTGTCACTGACCCGGAACCCCATCCTCAAGCTTCTAAAGTTATACCTTCCCCACCTCAATCAGGATTATACCCTAGGACTGTCAACCAAAAACAATTTCTTCATTAGGTTACTCTTATGAAGCATTTTCTCACCATGAGAAGGAAAGCTACTAACACAGATGCTTACTGGAAAAAGAGATAAAATAAACGTTCATGACAGCAGTCCAAAGATTATACTATACAATAGGGATACTATATTGTACAATGGTACTTCATAGTTATATAATGGATATGCAAGATTGCACAGTAATATTATACTCTTACAGTGTAGAATAGTTATCCCATATTGTGCAGTGTTATTGTATAGTGATATTATATAACAGATAAAAAGAATTTTTGTTTAGTAGAAAAATGTCCACTTCTTTTCCAGAAACACTAAGTTAATCCAGGTTTCTTCAAGCCAATTCTTGAGTCAATAGACCATGAGTGAAAGACTATAGATAGGTATTTGTCTCCTATGTCAAAAGAAATAAGGCAATTATTCATTTGCGTTGCTGTTTTCCAAGATATTTTATGATAAGCCTTCCTTATAGGAAACATACAAGTAAAAAAAGGGTGAGAACTGGTTGAACAAACACTTCACATCTGGAGAACTAAGATAAAGTTGGTTAAATTGAGCATGAATCAGGAAACATCTAGCTGGGGTTATATTGTCTTTACTCTCACAATCACTATGTCACAATAAGTGGTGGGATGGCAAGCACTGGTGAGGAAGATATGAGGAACAGTTTACATCACTCCTCAGTCATGGATGTTCCCCAAGAAGGCACTTGTGGAACATCACTTGGCTATAAAGAAGATCTATAGAGTTTTAAAACTACCTTGGCTGCTACGCACTTATTTAAATTCTTAATTTTACCCAAAGAAGTATCATCCTTTGAGCCAAATGGGGAGATCCATTGAGTGTCACAATTTGATCTTACAGAATGATACAAGTAATATTCTGAAAAGTCACAAGGATATAACACTTTCAGTTAAGAGAGTAAATGCTGTAAAATCTTCACAATTTTCCTGTGAATTAATGATGCTGCCACTTCATTCCAACGTGGAGCCCTGGGCCAACTCTGTGGCCTTAGGTTATAGCTGACATTGGCCTAATGAGGCCCTGTAGGATTGCCTGGTTATGGAGTCTTTCAGCATGGGGAGAAAGCAAGAGGTTCTCATAAGATCCTCAAATCTAAAAGGCACAGAAACAACCTCGGTGAGGCTCATGCCCATTTAACAGGCTGAAGTGCTTCGGATGCCTGCCAACTCTCTTTTCTCTTCAGATGAGGGAATGTGTAAGCCACAGAGACCTCAAAAGGCCAGAGTCAGTGGGAACAGTGAGTTCAGAAAATAGCACCACCAGAAGACCAGGAAGGCAGAGAGTTAGGAAGAAGAGACAACTGGATGGGGAATTTGAGAAAAACGTAGCTCTAATGGCCTCAAGTTAATTGATTTGTAGAAAATGAAGAATGGATTAAAGAGCAGGCCAAAGGGAATTGCTTGATTTACAAATGATCCAAAGTAAGTAAAGTATCCTGAAAGTAATTTGATTAAATAAATTCCCTGTAGATACATATTATTTTCTATTTGCAAATGGGTGATGAGTAGTTCCCCAAAGAAAAACTGAGGCACTCTTCACAAGGCAAAAGAAGACATGACTTGCTGAGCCAACAAAAATTAGTAGATGAAACTTGAAGGAATTTAATGTGTTGAATCATGTACTATTTATCATATGACACTCAACAGGAAAGAAAAACAAGATTGATCTTATACGAACATTTTATATACACACATATATATGTACAGAATTATTGCCAGTGACTACCAAGTTAAGGACATTTTAACTTATGTGCATGTGTGATATGTATACATATGACATATATTATATAATCCATATTTATGTTGGCTATAATTTTGTATCCCTGGTTCTGTCACACACAGCATTTCTTCTATTGCTAATGAAGTGATGAATGATTTCTGTGACTGTGTGAGTTACACTCTTTAAGCGAGCTGAGTTCTTTCTTCATATCTTGTATTACATAATTAATACTATTGGCAAATGGCCAGGGGCTATCTTACACCTGTACTATATATTGTAAATGGCACATCATTATATGACCCAGTATATCTATAATATATAATTATGTAACAATACTATGGATAGTTACACACATATTATATATCACCTAAAGTTGTATTAACAAAACATCAGTAATGAAAATTTCTTGTTAACATATTCCTCTAAGTGGTAGAGTTTTGGTTAAGACTAGAGATTTACTATTAGCCAGTAAAAGATACATTGGAAACAGAATCATCTTGAGTTTTTAGGTCAGTGAAGAACGTCAGTTTCCCTCCCAGATTCTCTTCTGACCTGAGAAGCCAGCCCATTCCACATCTATAGAGCTGCTTGCCCTGAAAGCAGAGCTTTCTGCTTCTCAGCCCAGTTATGCTTACTTATCATTTCTCCTTGCTTTGGATTCAGAGCTTATCTCGACAAATGCTTTCTCTGGAATATATTTCTTTCTTTGTTAAGTATGAGTGAAATGAATCAGCAATCAAAGAAACAGCCAGGGTGTGATTAGGCAGCGTGCACTGGGTAAACAGTGGCTTTGTTCCCTCCATGTTGACAAAATTCACAGTATTGCAAATTACAAATTTCACTGTGGATTATTCTTGGGAAATGAAAATTAAATTCTGTGCACCATGACTTTACTGCCCTCCTGGCCAGACTTAGATTATGCAAATAGCTTTGCTTCATTCCTCTTTTGGGTCTTGTAGAGCTCTTGACTGGGGATCAGCCTCCTAATACATACACTATCAGCAGCACCTGGCTCCCATATCTATTCCAGCAGTACCATGTTGTAGTCATAAGACCCCGACGTGAGATGCTGCTGCCACCACAGACATCCATATGGCACTTCAGTCCCTAAATTAAACCCCCAAAATGAGATGGGGCCAAGAGAACTCAGCCAAGCATGTAATCAAGCAGGCTCATTTGTCAGGAAGGAGTCAGGAGATTGAGAGAGGAAAGAGAAACACATAGGAGTTGATTCAAAAGAGAATACAGGAAAGTTCAAAAGGAAAAGCAGATGGAGAATGGGGAAGGGACCCCCTGAAAGTTACAGGAGGTGAGGGTAAGATTTAGATCAAGAGAGACAGATCATGAGTTAGCACTGGGCAGGACACTAGAGGAACTATACTAGGAGACAAGACAGTTTCGAGCTCCTCCATTCAGCAAATGCACCTGTTTTTTGGTAGGCTAGGAGACAGACCATGCTGGGACTGCTATCTAGACTGGGCTGGCATACTAGAACTAGGAGTCTTCTGGTGAGGGAACTGTCTAATAGCAGAAAAGAAAACACACACCACAGGATCTTCACAAGCCTGGAAATGGCTGATTGTACATGTTTCAGTGATGAAAACAGGAAGGGCAGGAAAGAGTAGAAAGGGTCTATAGTTTTAACTGGCCAATAGTAGTAAGAGCAGGGATGGCTACATTTACTAGAGATCTCTATTTGTAGGGCATGATGCTTAGAATTTTACACATACAGACCTGCTTAATCTGTAGACTCACTGTATGCAGTGGGTCCTACTAGCCCTCCTCTTTATCACAAGACCCTGGGAGATACTCAGCATAAAACTGGATGGGAAGAGACTTAAAAAGTCCCTAACAGAAAGTGGGGACAAATAGTCAAACCGTCTCTTGGCTTCAACTTCACAGATCAGGCTTTATCTCAAGACACTTGGGTTTCACAAAAGAGAATTTACCAGCTAGAGCTGTGTTATAGCAGTAACCAGGCAGTTCCCAAGATTCCTTCCTGCTTTTAAGCTAGTACAACATATAAAACCACTGGCAGTAACCCATAAATGGCATCTAGATTCTAGGTGGCCTGGGAATCTTTCTCTGAAGTATTTCCCTTTTTAAAGGCTCTTTACTCCATGAACAAGAGAACAAGAAACCCATAAACACCAGAACTCAGTGATTATAACCAGTTGTCACACTACATTATATAGAATGACAAGAAGAAAAACATAGCTTTGTTTTTAGGAATATGCAAAAGTCTCTGAGATGGAATAAGGGTGCCTGTGGCTGCACAAGCTATGATATTACACTCACATAGTGCAGCCTTGGTCATATCTACTCTTTCCTAAGTAGCGTAAGCAACACAGCAAGAGAAGCCTTTGTACTCCCAGAAGCCAAATTAGGTCTTTGGGAAGCCTTGAGTACTGTGCCAGCACCCAGCCATTTCCTTCATTGGCCTCTCATGGTGGGGGTCGCCATGTTGCTAACCTGCAGCTGCTTCCTGCACTGGGGAAATCCAACTCAATCAGAGCTCAAGGCGCAAGGCAGGCTGGAGAATGAGTAGTACACGTTGAAACCTGCTGAATATAATTTTTACCCTTACTGTAGGACAAAGGATAGAAAATAAAATAGAAAGTCGTAAGGATAAGATTTGGAATCTTTGGAGAATTAATAAAGGGCAGACAAGAAGGACTAAGACCAAGTGATATGAAGAACAATGGTTCCTTAATGAGTAATCCACTAGGAAATTCTAAGAGACAACACAGAGACTAGAGGTTCCTTCTAGAATATTAGAAACATAAGACGAAAGAAAAAGAACTAATCCAATTAATGAGGGCTTACATGCTCCCCATGTATCTTGAAATCAGATTAAATGGAATAACTGACATCTTATCTAACATAAAATGTCAACTGTAAATAATATTCCTAACATCAAATAGAAAAACAATGGATGTTAGCAAAAAAGAATATTTGCAAAATTGAAAAAAAAAAGCCCCCACAATTTGGTATGTTAGGAAGAGATTTATAAGAAAGTACTAAAAGAATCTTAATGAACAGAAAGTGCTCTTTCCAGCAGAAAAGGGGGCCACACTTCCTCCCTCTGCCTCCCTCCCAGTTCCGCTAAATGGAAACCAGAAGCATGCGTCAAGGGGACTTGGTCAGTTTGTCTGCATATTAACTGTTACATTAAGATTTGCTGCAAAAAGGAAAGTCCATTAAACACTTGCCTGTGATGAGGGAAAGGAGTGGGAATAAATTATCAGCTGAAGAACACTTTGGGCAGAGCCCTTTCAAGCATTCACTGTGACCATTTAAACCCAGCTGAAGTCAGTTGTCCCAGGTCTCAGCTCCTCCCAGTTCCCTGTTGCCTTTGAGGAAGTTTTATCTCTTCCCACATCTGCATCTGCAAACAGCTCTCAGTTTTTTCTTTTTCTTTCTCTCTTTTTATTGCCCCCCTCTGGAAAAACATTCAAGATGATCCATGAATTAATGTAGCAGCTGTGTTCAGTAGCAAAAAATATTGGGGAGTACTTCCTTTCTTAGAAGTCAGAACAAGAGGAGTCTTGGAAAGTGATGATGACACTCACTGAGTGACAAATGTCCAGGAAAGTACAGCTGAAACTTATCTTTTTGCTTTCAACATTGCAATATACCTGGCCTATGAATCTCTTTCTTAGTCTGATGTTCAGGTGTGTGTGTGTGTGTGTGTGTGTGTGTGTGTGTGTGTGTCTGTGTGTGTGTGTGTGTGTGTGTGTGTGTGTGTGTGTTATGCATGCATGTTTGCATGTGTGTGGGTACATTGCACCTGTCTATGTGCCATGTGAAGGACAGAGGATCAGTGGCTGATGGTCTGGTATCTTTTTCAATGTCTTTCAACTTCATTTACTCTGGAAGGATATCCTACTGAGCTGGAAGCTGGCTAACTCTAGCTAGGCAGTCAGCTTGCTCTGGAGACCTACCGGCTATGCTCATGAGCTCTAGATTACAGGCAAGTTACCTCATCTACCTGGCTTTCATGTACATTCTAGGAATCTAAGCTCTGTTTCTCACTCTCATGGCCAGTGCCTTATCCATGAAGCTATTTCCCCAGTCTAGCAGATTAATTTTTATGTCTTGGTGGAAACCATAGACTTAAAACAGTATATGAGTAGATCTTGGTGCCTAAACTCCTAACACAAATCCTTACTAAGATTATAGCTTTGAAGGTAGCTCTTAAACAACCTTTCCAATTACTTAGAGTTAAAGTTAAATCACACTATCACATTAATGACAGGAAATAACAAGTAGACAAAATATATCCCATGGGATAAAAACATTTTTGATGGGAAATTCGATGAAACAGAGAGGATATGTGCTTGTGGTAAAGTGAAAATGTAGAAAGAGCACTGAGCTGACAGCCAGAGATCTGTTTGTTTGTTTGTTTGTTTTTATTCTTTTGTTTCTTGCAAAATGCATAAGTTTACATTGGTCACTAACAATTTTACAGTTGCATTTATATGTGTATATGTATATGTTGTACATGTGTGTTTACATGTGCATGACCATATGTGAAAAATACATTCTTCCATCCATCTTGGAAAAAAAGGCAAAGCAACAACATAACAATGAACATGTACACCACTAAGGATGTGCTCATTGTGGAGAGACTTGTACCACTGAGAGGACTAGAAGCCACAGCTTCATGAATGTTGTGGTCAATTGGCACCTATTACAGTGTCTGTTAGCAGTTACTGAAGTTGGGACTACAAGATGCATGGAAGGTTGCTTCTTTGTTCCCCATTTACAGACTCATCACCTGATAGAAACCTATTAAACCAACTTCTCTTCTAACCCTACGGCAGCAAACTGTAAACTGAAGCTTTAGATTGTATGCATTACAACCAAAACATAAATTATTCGGTTGCATTTGTCCATTTGATGAAGTTTCTGCTCTCAGAATGCATATACTCAATGGACACGGATATGTTTTGCAAGTGAAAATTATAGACTGTAAAAACTTAAGGCATGTACTTCCTTTTGCAGGCCTACTATTTGCAGCAAACCATTCCAAAGTTACTAGATAAGAAAACAATTCTCCTATTTTTTTTTTTTTTTATGAACCACTATGTACCCAGAAAGGTATAAAGCTGTAGTCCTTGAGTGATCATGACTGCTGGAATCTCTTGGGTTTGCAGTTGGACCTCTAGGCGTTCCTAAGCAGGAAGAGCTTATTCGGAATGGCTGTCAAGTTGGTGCCGGCTCTTGGTTAGAAGCTTCCATTCTTTTCCTAAAAGAATTGTTGCTTAAGTAGCTTGTAACTCCTCACAATAAGAAAGCTGCCTTAAAGACAAGCAAAGAGAAGAACTTGCTAATAGATGTCATGACGTTTTTTTGACCCAGCGTAAGACTATCATTCTGTCTTTTCTATTGCACTGTATTGAAAGGAAGCTACAGTGTTATTCTAGATGCAAAATTGAGAGTTGGCAGCACAACATGGTCAAAGCATATGTAGTATGGGAGATACATTGATGTAACTATCTTTGGGGAAGACATGTCTTGCAGGTATTTTTTATACCTTATATAAAATGGTAATGCTTAGAGGAAAGTATCTACTTTTATCTAGGTCTACTTTTATCAAAAATGAGCTTTTCACGTAAATTTATCTGAAAAGACTCTAAATGTGTGAGTTCAAATTCAACCTCTGTATCTTATTCTGGAAGTCACTCCAAGTTAATCTCTGAAGGACTATGCTGCCTTGCCTTATTATGATATAATAAGCCTCATGGAGCTTAAATAAAGAACCTGAAGGAATAAGACCACTTATTGGCACATTGTAAGTGCTCATGTGGCAGGAAGAACATTTTGAAAATGAATAAAGAATGTTATTATACAGTTACTCATTAAAGGATTTCTCAAGGTAACCAACCAGAAACAGCCAAATTATTGAAGAATATTTTTTATCCAAAATGCAATATTTTCTTCACAATAACAAGCCCCTGAATATTGTACCCACATACGGAATAAATGGTCAATACTTTGTGTGGGTGTTCACATATGCTTTGCTTTACAATCTGGTTACAAAGAAAGGTCCTTCTTCTAAGACAACTTCAAATGCCAAGCAGAAAGTCAACACTCTCCAATTCCTAGATGCTAATATTTATTGTTACATGATAAATGTGATCCAGATTATTGATGATGCAAGCACTGAATCTATGAATTACTTTTTAATTACTCAATTTGATAAGCTATGCAGTATTCATAATTAATAAGAGTCCAGAGTTGGAAACACATTTTCATCTTTTCCTTTAGTTAACAAGCTTCATCTAAACAACAATACAGCTAAGTTTAGGACAGGGAAATATGCTCACATTTCTGAATTGTTACACAAAGAACTAATTGTGTTTCCTTCTTTTGAACATTAGAGGTGATGAAGGGGTTTTGTTTATTTAAAACTACTCGAGCTGTACTAGCTGAGAGGTTAAAATTCCAGGTGAGTAGAAATTGTTTAATGTGCTGAGCATACATATAAGGTTTCCATAATTCATCAGCTCCAGTTTTTGCACCTTCCTATGCATTTACTGAGACTGCATACATTATACAGTGATGGATGGGGTGCTGATTAAATAAAATTTGTTACTCTTGCTCAGAATATATATATTTTCACATTAACTTAAGAAATTATAAGTAGCACCCTTAAATATGACTACAAATTTATACCAGAATTGAACATCAGGGTTAACCAGAGTTGTAACCAGAACTTGATAGCCCAAAAAGTTTTCTTTCCTTGGCTTTATAAAAGATACTCCTCATCTTTGCTCACTAAGACTAAGAAGTAAACTAAAGCCCTAAGCCCTGTAATTGGGCCTTTGATGAGTTCTTCAAGATGTCCACAGTGGAATGCTAGACGAAGGTTCCTTCTTTTCTGAATGATGCTGGAGAAGCTTACTTTTACTACCACCCTCAGAGGAAATCACATCTACACCCTTAAAGTCTCCAGAAGTAGTAATAACATACACTAAGCTTAATGTAACACTGTGTTTCTAAACAAACCGTGGAGTTCTTTTGTCCCTCAGAGAACACTGGTAGACATCTCGAGGTCCTTCCTCCTCTTCTTAGGTCCTCTCAGTTTTTACATTGGATGTACAAATACCACTGAGTTTAACCAATCTATGACTGACAGATATTTCAGTTGTCAGCAAGCTATTTCAGTCTGTTCTTTCATAGCTCACAGCCATGGTGTGTGTGTGTGTGTGTGTGTGTGTGTGTGTGTGTGTGTGTGTGTG